>PXIH01S0001575.1:21196-31240 GCA_003024985.2 Euperipatoides rowelli
AGCACTAAACTAATTTATCTATAGATTTTTTCAGTGTGATTCTTTTTAAAACATTGTCCTGGGTGTAGACCTGGACTACTACTACTAATAATAATCCGGACTAAAATCTGAAACACCCTCTTCACTAAATATATATTCAGAATCTGAACTATTTAATTTGTCGTCACTATCTCGATCTAATAATTCCAATAACTGGGCTTCATTTAGTTTTCTTTTTGCTGACATTTTCATGCAATAGAAAAAAAAATGTGGACGAAGGGAATGATGTTTTAGAAATAAGAAAGAGGGGGGGTGGGATAAATGACATCTTACATTAGAACAAAAAACTACAATGACATTAGATTTTTTTTATGCTTATAAGTACAGTAGGTCGTATATTTACAGAATGCTTATTTATCTATCATTTATTTCCAGAATATTTGTTTAGCTGACAGTTCTGTATTTATGAGAAGTCCTCCCTAATTTGACATTTTTTTTGATCATTTGAGAGTTCTTATTAGTATGAGTATAAATAGATAATTTAAAAGAAAAACTACTCATTTAGGCTTGTCAACCAACACTTGAAAATTGTTGATATAGCCTACAGTAACTAAATAGTTATTTTTTATTATTATCCTCTTTTTAAATAAATAGCTTACACATAAGTAATTCAAATAATTGATTAATTTACTGTAACTTAGAATATCTATTCTAAAGACATGCTTTATTAATTTTTAAATTTAGGTCGACTGGAGCACCAGGAGGAGCGCCAGGAGCACCGGGGGCTCCCCCAGGTGGGCCACCTGGACCGCCAGGTCAACCTGGTGCACCCGGAACAGGACCACCCCCAAGACAACCATATACCGCTAACAAAAGGTTACAGCAGACACAAGCTCAAGTGGATGAGGTAAAGTTTTGTTTTATTTATGAAGGCTATTTGCTGGCATATTTTATCTACAGAAAAATTAAGTCCCAAAGATTTAATACCAGTAGGGGGCCTATATTGAATTTCTTGCTTTTCACTAGTAGGCTACCAGTATTTAAAATAAAAATCTCTAGGCTAGGCTACTTCTAAATTATTGATGATGCATTGAATATATAACAAAAAGCAAAAATAAAAAATTTGTATAAAAAAATAAAAAAATTTGGCCTTCTTATAGCCTAACAAAATCCCTCCATTTACTGTAAATATATGATTAGAAATCAGGAAATATACAGTATATAACATTTAGAAAATTTATTCTCACCTAATTTCTGGATTAGATTTTATTTGGAATATTTTTTTAGTAGGTTATCTTAAAATTCAGACAGTCAATTGAAATTTTTAGATAAAAAGTTTACTGAAAATCAGGCCTAAATGTCTAAAAAATTTGACAAATCTTTTTAGTTTCAATCATCTTAGCATTTAACTTTCTCATGAGCAGAATATACAGTAAGCTCTACTGATGAAGTGGTAGGGAAATTCAAATTTTACTAGACATTTGGATTAGTCCTATTTCATAGACAAAACTTCAGGATATAAAAAAATTGCTGTTTCCATTAAGATTTTTTTATTACATGCATAGTTCACAAAACAAAAGAACTTTCCTTTTTATTTCATCAAAACAAATGCATAATTCAATAACTATTTGCTTTTTACAAAGAAGTTCATTACCGATATCATCTTTGTATTGTTCTTTAGATCAGGGTTTCTTAACCTATGGGTCTCGAACCAAAATTGGGTCGCTTGGCATATTTTGTGTGTCGCGAAATATTTTCAACAAAAATAATATTTTAACATCTGTGCATGTATTTTCATCATTACTGAAAGGGCTGACGGAAGTTATGTAAAAATTATCTAAATCGATCTAAAACAATTAATTCACCTCTAGATTATCATAGGTGGGGCATAGTGGATTTCACACGTAGTTGGAGGTAAGGTTAGGACTGCAATAAAAAAAATTAAGGCTGCTATCCGTCTTGATCCTGTGACTAAATGGGACTTAGGCCTTCCAGTTTCTAGGCGCTCATGTCATTGTAAGGGAGTCAGTCGTTTTCTAGACACTGAATGTGTTGGATGTAGGCTTCTTGCTGTTGGGCATTCTATTTGGGTAGCTAAACCAAAACTTTTACCCCAATTTTGTTCACGACTGAAAAAGGTTAAGAATTCCTGCTATAGATGATCTGAAATATTTCCTTAGAATTTCTGCCTAAGTTGATGAAATTCTGGAGTTTCTAAGCTTGATGTTGATATTATAAAGTTATGAAACAACTTCTATCCTTCAATTAGTCACAGATGTTTGATCGATTACTAATTTTTCTATTATCTTGAGCCAAAATATACTTTATTTGACAAACTGTAATTAAGCCTCCGGAGCTTTCCTGGTTTCATAAATAAATTAATTAATCTTGTAATATAAAATAGTATGTTTTTAACATAATTTAAATAAATAGGCTAATAAATATACACTAGGCTAGGCTACTGTATAATCTTTGACTTTTTTTTTTTTAAAAAAAAATGTTCTTGGCTATAGGCTGTAGGTTATCTAGGCATTTATTTATTTATTATCAAAATACAGTAGCCTAAGTCTCTATAACAAAATTTCTTTTTTAATTAATCCTTTGCTCCATTTATGCTAATGAAGACTCGATGTCAATATTAATTATTTATTATACCTTGGAATATTGTTCAGATATTGGGCGTTTGTTGTCAACTACTGTATAGGCCCTATTTACTGTATATCCAGGACCAGGTGTTAAGAAGAAAGTCATTCCCATGTTCTAACATCACATGGAAAATTCATGAACAATTCACTCTGGCTTAAAAAATCCAATTTTTATTTTGTTCATAATCAACCATTCACAATTCTCTAAAAAATTACAGTAACTACCATAGAATGCCGATCAAATGTGCGTCCACACTGTCTTATCATTCGTTCAGGTGGGGGGGGGGGGATTCTTATAGAAAGAGCTATGGACAAACTGGGGGAAGGGATTCAGAGTATATTTAAATGGAAGTTTATTAAAACAGCATGACCGCAAACCAAATGATCCAGATACCTAGCCAGAAAGGGAAAAATAAGAGAGAGACCAGAAAGGGAGGTATAAAGCTACAAATAAAATTCTATTAAGGTTTTACAATGTTTGAACACGGTCCAAGTAGGACAAACAGGTCTGCCATTGGCAACTATTTTTCACTCTAGGCAGCTAAAGCAACTATTTTAGTAAAAATTAGGCAAAAATGCAACTCTTTTACGAAAATATCTACTTTTTTATTGATTTGGCAACTTTTTAATAATTTTAAAATTAAAGTGTCCTTTATTGGAGTAAATTAAGTCATAAAAGGACTTTTTAGCAAAGATCACTGAAATGTCAAATTGAGACTTAAATATAAGTTTTGATTGGCTAATTTGTCATGCAACACCAATCAAAATTGAGAATACCGCTTTTAATCCTATGTGTGGTCACAGGTAACATTATTGATTATTCTTACATTTCTGCTCAATATGATCTTATTTTTAATAATTTGATTAATTTTAATAAATATTTTTCTACTGTGGCTCTAAGGGCTTCCAAGATTTATCACAACACAATATGACAAATTTACATTAATATAATACTTCTGTAAAGCTGAGTAAAATTCAGCTTTTGATAAAATGTAAACCAGATTCTGCCAGAGATGACACAGCAATAACATTCATGACACGCTTGATAAAAATGTATCAAACTCTACAATAACACTTTTTAATTCTAAAGTTCAAGCAGTTACTCGGGCTGAAATTATTTGGGCGCTGAAGTCAATATGGCATCAAGTGCTTGTGACAATAATGAAAGATTTACTTTATTGGTCCCTAGTGAAATAGCTGAAAGTTACCAATTAGTAAGAACAAAACTATCATAAGGTTCCCTACTTTATGATGAAACTACTAATAAAGCAGGTAAAAAGGAACTACAATTTAAGTTCTATTTTGGTCGGAAAAAGAAAAACAAGTTGTGTGCAAACATTAGCAAACTTTCTTCATTGGTCACGCTGCAACGGAAGACATTGTTTCCAAATTAAGTTCTTAACAATTTTGAATTAACAACTAACATTTTTCTGATGTTAGGATCGGGTGGACCCAGCGTTAAAAAAAGTTTTAGATTATTAAACAAAGAAATAGTAGACGAAAGAGGCCAAGGTTTAATGGATGTTGGAACCTGTCCATTGCATATTATTCATAACACAGTTAGAAAAATATGGTGATGGTGCAACAGAACTAATCATTAATTTGTACTACATTTTTAAGAAGTATCCATCAAGATGGGAAGATTTTGGAAAAGCTCAAGAAAAAAAAGGTGTTTAACAGCATCATTTTTTAAAGCATGTATCAAGTAGATGGTTGACTGCAGATCCTGCTGCCAAATGATTCTTAGGACAATGTCCTGCAATCAAAGAATATTTTTTAAAAAACATTAAGTTCATGAAAAAAAATTAATGGAAACACAGAAGTTTTGAAATAGTTTGCAAACGATTAAACTTGATGATGTATAAACAGAGCTTGGCTTATTGATTGACAGTGCTGAACTATATCCATCTTTCATTGATGTCCAAAGTCCTAATCCACTTATATATTAAACAGGGAATTAAATTTAATATTTTAAAAAAATTCTGGGAAAATATGCAAACAAGGTGTTAATATGGAGAACAAAATTATAGGCCTTGAACATCTTGCTGCTGCATCCAAGATAGATTGCGGAGAATGCACAAACATTTGTTAAAAAGAACTCGAGGACAAGAAGTTATCCATGCTTTATAAGACATTTCATGGTATTAAATTAGGAAAAATGAATAAAAATGGTAGTATTTTGTTATGTCTTCATAGAGCTCAAATTGAAAAGAAAACAAGCCTAAAGGATATTTCAGAACTATCTAAGATGTCGTCATAGGAGTAAGAGATTTAGCCATAAAAGATGATTTGAAACTTCAAACAAATGCAGTTTATTTATTTAAAATAGAAAGGGAGAATATATCACTTTTGTACAAATATTTTTATCACGATGATGATTTTGACAAACCAAAGTATCCATCCTTAACCAAATTAGTGAAGGCATGTTTGTTATTTCTCATGGTACTAGTGATCCAGAAAAATTCTCGATGATAAATTATCTCTGAATGTGTATTGAATGATAAGCTTACTATCCGGGATTCACTAACAAAATTTAAGCATTGTGGAAGTTGCCATTATTAAAGAATTGTTGAATGTGGCATACAGTGCAAGCTAGTCTTATGAGATGTATTTAGAACAGAAAAAAATAAAGAAGAAGAAAGAAAACTAAAAGAGCAAAAATTAAAAGATAAAAGATAGATGAAAGTGCAAGATAAATGAAAATGATACAAGAAAAAAATGATAGATTTAAATGGATCTGTGAAAAACCTGAAGAAAAAGTTAAACTTATATCACAGGAAAAGAAAGAAGCAAAATACTCGGCTGATGTATTGTTTAAAGAGGTAAATAATAGACTAAAACAAGCTCTTAAAAATAAGAACTTTGAAGAAATAAGAATTTGCTAAGATATGAAGGGAAGGGACTTTTGAAACTGATAGAAAGAGAACATGAACATGAAGACTGATCAAAAACCGCACAATATCGTTAACAGAAAATCAAATATTATTGAGGCATTTACCAATACTTCAAAAAAAGTTTAAGAAATAACGATGAGAATTTTATGTTTATGAAAATCCTTATATGTTAAATCCTTACTAAAAAAAATTAACTATGAGAGGGTTTTATTTTATTAGTGTCAAAAATGTGATGTAAGGACTTTTTTTTATTAGTTATTAGTGGGCTGTACTCTTAATATTCAAAGTTTCATTTAAATTTGTTATTATTAGTTTAAATAAATTATGAAAAAACGATATTTATGATGCTATCATATAATGGAATACGATCAGTACCTTGGACTACACTTTTTATGATAAAATTTAATGTTATTTTATGTTGAGCATTAACTAGGCCTATGGCGTTTAAGAATTACTAATTAAAAGTCATACTAACGAATACCGGGAGTTGATTACTCTCACGGGGCTGGCAGTATTTCTGACAATACCATAATATTGCTATGGTGAATATTTTGAATAAAATAACTTTGAACACTATTTAAAATTTGTATTAAAAAATGGTTTAGTATTAAAAACAGGTGTACCTATTTTACCCCATAGGCTATAGTATACTTATTTTACCCCACACCATGGGATAAAATAGTTAATTACTTTTTTTTTGAAAAAAAAAAATTGGTACTATTAGGGTCTAATATAGCTATCGATGTTAAAAAAAAACCTGAAATGTAATACCACAGTTGCAAACATTAATTTTTTGACAATAACTCAAATATATTTTTTTACAAACTGTAAAGGAATACAAAACAAGCCAATTTTATAACTATTTTACTCCACCAGATCCTATTACTCCCCTCCCCATCTTTTACTGCCCCTAAATTGTGTATTCTGGTGGTATTTCCATATATTAATGGCATATGATATTAATCAAATTTTCAATCTTCCTGTAGTATATACAGACTATATATTGTCACATTTTTATGGTATAATATGTAGCTTAATTTACACCATGTTTTACCACATCTTGACCATCAGTATGAAAATATTTTATCACATTACAAATTGTGCACATTTGCAATCCAGCATTCTATATGTTAAATATTCAAATTTCCATTTTATTTTATTGCTTATATTCTTAGAAAAATTCCTGTTAGCTATATGACATTTGGATGCGATATTAACCTTCGAGCAGGCGCGCACAAATTTTTAACATGAGTGGTCATGTGTTGTAATTTTTACGATTCATAGAATCCTATGTATAAAAGTTTCTAAATATGTGTTAATGGAATTAGAAAAATAAATTAAATATATTTAATTGAATAATGAAAAATTTATTATATTATCACATTTAAATAAAATATTCAATGATATAGACTACCTGTATAGGCCTATCTAATTTAAATCTGAAATATTAAAAAATATTTTATGCAGAATGACTCGAATCCGAGTGAGTCACACATTTATGCAAAATACTATGACAAAAACTTCTATTTTTTTATCAGGAATTATAATATATAAACAGAAACGATTTCCAACTAACATTTTTTTATGATTTTTTTTTTAAATGTCGGCATTCATTATGCTTGTATTTACTGTATCCAAATCATACATTATGTTAAATATTTCAAAATCTATAACATAGAAAAAAACTTAAATAGTATTTTTTGTTCTATTTTTTACCAGCAATTTTAATATATACTATAGGCTAAAGAGAAATGATTTCCAACAAACAGATTTTTTTTTTTTACATTTTTTTTTCTAAATGTCAGCATTCATTACACTTGTATTTACTGTATGTCCAAATAATACATTATTTTAAATATTTCAAAATCTATACTGTATATAGACTATAACAGAAAAAAAACTTAGTATTTTTTGTTCTATTTTTTACCAGCAATTTTAATATATACTATAGGCTAAAGAGAAATGATTTCCAACAAACCAAGATTTTTTTTAATGATTTTTTTTCTAAATGTCAGCATTCATTACGCTTGTATTTACTGTAGGCCTATGTCCAGTAATACATTATGTTAAATATTTAAAAATATATAACAGATAGAAAGAAATTTAAATAGTATTTTTTGTNNTATTTTTTATCAGGAATTTTAATATATAAAGAGAAATGATTTAAAAAAAAACTTTTTTTTTTATGATTTTTTTTCTAAATGTCGGCTATATAAAAAAAAACGAGTTTATCTTGCATTTTTCATTACTGTTTCTCTGTCGTTAGAGATAGAATTTTTTGGTTTTGATTTTTGAAATCTGCATTAAATCTGATTTTAAAAATGTATAAGTTTATTTCTAAATGTTTTATAATATTTGTATTACGCTAGTACCTGAAAGTCAAAATTATTACATGAGCGGTTGCATGTCGTAAAATTTATGTGGATGTCTTTTTACATATAATTCTAAAAAATAACTATAAAATGTGCTATGTGTATGGTAAAAACCTACCAATATTGTAGTGGAGGTTAGTTTTAGTAATAGAAGGCAGATAAACCCACAAGACCATACACATTGACACATTTTATAAAAAATTTAATTTGTCTTAAATTTACGACAGCACACTCGCTCGAAGGTTAATCAAAAGCATGATCTCCACTTTCACAAATTTTCTAATGTTTTTAAAATTAGGAATTATTAGATAAAAAAATATTAAAATGTGTGGCATGAGCTCCAACAAAATATAGCTTTGTTTGCTCAGAACATTTCCTATTTTAGATTATTTTGTTTAGATTTTAGAGTAATTTTTTTTAAAACTTAGGCTTGTTTGGAATTTAAATGTATGGAACCCAGTTGTACTATTTGATTTTTATAAAATTAATGGAACATTAAATTTTAAAAAAAAAAAAAAGAAATTCATTAATAAAATTTTTGGTCTTAGTATACTTTATAAATGCTGAGCCTTTTCATTCTTAGAAACTGATTTAGTTCAATTATATTTAAATTATTTCAAATGCTTGTCTACAGCTTATATTGCTTACAAAGTTGTTGCTATTCTTTTAGTCATTTGTTTTATTTAATCCTATAAATTTGCATTTAGTAAATATTTTAAATAATTTTATTTTCAGGTAGTTGATATTATGCGAGTAAATGTGGACAAAGTTCTTGAAAGAGATCAGAAACTGTCAGAATTGGATGATCGTGCAGGTAATTTTACTGAACAGATCTTTCAAGTGTAAGTCACTTGTAATTTTATGTAGCTCCTAAATTTAGGTGTATTTATTTAAGAATTTTATTAGCATTTTTTAATTTACTGTATTTTAGGTCCTACTTTTTATTTTATAATTGACTGATTTTAATTTTAAGAGGAAGTACTATCAGGTCAGGAAAAGGGGATGGGAATCTATATTGTAGGTAATTTGCAATATACAGTATATATAGTCAGGGTGGAGACACCACCAGGAAATCAGGGATTTCTCAGGGGATTTTAATGTTCTGGAAAAATTAGGTAAATCTCAGGGAATTCTTTCAAAGTTCAGTAAAATCAGGAATTTATTTTAAAAAAAACATGACCAGCAAAGCTTTTTCAAACGGCAACCGCCTTTTGAGTTGTATTCAAACTCCAATGAATGTGATTGGCTGCTGATGACAAATGTAAAGTGATTGATTACAGTTACAGCAGGGGGATTTTTTTTTTTCTGACATTTAAAAGAAATTAAAATAAAAAAACACAATTGATTGAACCTTAAAGTGTATTATCAATGGTCATTTTAACAAAATTTAAATATTATTTTTACGTAAAAGTCATGATTCATTCATCATTTCTTCCCATTCAATCTTCATAATACAGATATAATTTTATCAGACATGTTTTCAGGACGGATGAAAGTATGCATACATGACTGGCGAGTTTTGAAGAAAATCTCGTGAGATCTTATTGCCAAGCAACAGTCGCTAAGGAATTTGACATTCATATCTCTAGCGCCATTTTTCCTCAATTAATTTTATTGAGAATATCAGATATTAAAACCTTAATGGAAAATACTGTACAGGTCTTTTGTTTTAAAATTCCATCTAATAAATGTATTGTTGAAAATCAGAAAACACGCACTCCAAGTCTACTGTCGTATGCTAAGGACACTTTAATTATGGGATACTACAAACATGATTTAGTTATAACCCTGTAATTGCAACTCTAGTAGAGCTGCATTTCCAGCTTCTTACATGTTTATATTCCAGCAACAACATACTGTATAATCACAATGTAATAATAAAATCAATATTATTATTATTATCCTAATATTCATATAAGATAATTACTGTCATTGTAAACTACAGTAATTAATAATAACCACAGACAGCATATTATCCCTGTCTGCTTAATAAATACTATAATAATAAACCATAAACAGAGCATAATATTCCTGTCTTCAAAATTATTATAAGAATGTTTCAATCCAGAAGATGAAGCAAGGTACAGTTCACTGTATATATACAGTATACAGTGATGGGATAGTTCCAGTAAAAAATGAACTAGTTCCAGTTCC
>PXIH01S0001577.1:33813-44196 GCA_003024985.2 Euperipatoides rowelli
ATGCTTAATTTATTTTTAAAATCTTTTAGAATTAAACCATGGTTTATCAGATGATCTTAATGATTCATTAACCAATGAGTAACATGATTCATATAAAACTTGAATAGTGTTATTAAAATATGAAATAGCTGAATCTAAATTATTGAGAGAATAGAGTAAAGACCAATCGTAAGTAGAAATAATATTTCCAAATGCAGATTGGAAATATTTCTTTTAGGTCTGAATGAAAAATAAGTAGCTTATTTTGAACCGGTGATTGCAATTCTTGTAAATTCGGAACAAGTGTGATAATGTTGTGATCAGAACCAGGTAATGATGGCAAAACTGGTGAATAGTAGGAAATAGATCTATTGTAATAGCATTTGTCCAAAATGTTTTGACCTCTTGACTAATTGACGAAAGGAGATGTTAAATGTCTGACCTATTTCTAGATTGTTAAAGTCCCCTATAACATATACAGCCAAGCTGATTTTTTATCAGCCATTTATCTATTTGCGATGACAAAAAGTTCTATAGCTAAACTTCACTCGTATTATTCGGAGGTAAATACATTCCTATAATGGCAAACCATGGGACTGAACCGTGGAAGAAAAGATGTCCTGAAAATAATCGAAAGAACTTCTACCTCATCTGAAGATGGAAATTCAACTGACATTAAAGACAAGTGGTTGGCTAGATATATAGACACACCACCGCCTCTTAATTTATCTTTATTATTACAAAATCGATGAATGGCTTTAAAACTTTCATATAGGTCAATAGGCTTAATCCAAGTTTCTGAAAAAAATTAAAATCTGGGGACGTTCAGAAGCAACTAATAATTCAACTTCATCAAATTAGTTATAAATTGATCGAATGTTTGAATATAATATTTGTGGGAAATGAAAATTATTTATCACCGATTGACATTTGATAAGGTTATTATGATTGACACTAGTCTTATGAAATTGGTTAAAACTTGGGCCAACTCTGCGAGAGGAAATGATGCTTTTTTTATAGGCCTTTCAATTGTTGAATGTTTCCCTGAGCTTGAACCACGCTTAGGATTGAAATATTTGAATAAACCGAGATGAAGCAACATTCCAGTTGATGATAAGTCCATTTGTAAACTTCTATTTGCATATCTCATTGATTTGAGAAATGCAGTAGAATAAGTTTTTAAATTCAGTGGGTCTTGTTTATGAGATTGAAAATGATCACACAGATTACAGTGGCATATAACGTTTGTGCCATAATGTTAGACTAATTGAAACGGCAGAACTGGAACCGAATAGAAAAAACAAGACATAGTCTCTGCAAAACTAGTATACCGAATCCAATAATAGGTCAAAAAGCAAATAAGAGGTAGACTAATAACGAGACAAATAAATAAAAGTAAAATAACTTAATTTACAGTAACAACAGCACACAGGCAGTGCAAAGATGCCATATCCGAAAAAAAACATTATTATTCAGGTTTATTTATATAAACAAGTAAATACTGTACATAGAAATATATCTCACTATTTTGCAAAGTTCTGCCAACAGTTCTAGTGAGATATTCCCATACACAAAACAAAAATATTAAAATTATTTTCATATAATCAAATTGAAATTTATGTTTAAAATATAAGGCCCTAGCCTACAAGGATATAGGCCTTATTTACAGGGATTCCAAAAAATATTGATTGAAAATTTATAGAGAAATGTCAAAAGCAAATGATCAGCCAAATCACATTCACACTACTGTCACTATACAGACCAAACACCAATGTAATCCAGGTGGTAAACTAGGTGGTAATTAGACTAAAAGCAAATCAGGTCATAAACAGGACATTCAAGGTAGTATCCATTCAAAAAATTTTCATGAGGTGCTGTACTTGATCAATGTAGACCGTCATTATATCTCTAGCTCGTTGGTATTTATTTATAGTATTTAGACCTAAACCGACGTACAAAGCTGGGTAAGAGTAAGACTGTTGTCTTATTACACGAGTTACATTAAATAATTTAAATAGATTGATCAAAATTATGGCTCTTTTTTACTCCCACCCCCCCCNTGATTTTTAAAATCTGCATTAAATTTCAATCTTAAAAATGTATAAGTTTATTCCTAAATGTTTTCGAATATATTTATTAGACCACCTTAAAGTCAGAATCACTTGAAAAATCCAAAAAAAATAATTCCTTAGTGAAAGGGTTAAAACATGTTTGCTTCTAATGCATATGATTCATTAAATAAATTATGCTAGACAAGAACACAGACATTACTATTTTAATTCATTCTAGACACTTAAAATGCATTTACTGTGATTATTATATGATGAAAAGAAATATATAGGCCTACATAAGAAAGTATGAACATTGGTGTGATAGAAAAATATATCTCTTCGCTGGGAATGAATCCACAAACTTTCTCAATCTATGAGCGGATCTAGAAACTGAGATATAAAGGAATTTCATTTTGTCTATCAAATACAACACTTGTTTTTTTTTAATATATCAAAAAAATATTTTGACATGCTTGTTAAAAATATGGATTAGCAGAATTTAAATGACTGAAAACTAGACTGCTTAACAGTCAAATACTTATTCCACCTACCTTTCTATATAGCAAGTTACTCATATTGCCTTATTTATTAATTTTAAATTAAATATTTGCTATGTTAATTAAAATATTTCTTCCAAATTTGAAAGTATTCATAGATTAAATTAACTTCTATAATTGAAAATAAATTTTATAATTTGATGTGGTTCTCTAAAACAAATTTTTTTTTACAGTAATTAATAGTAGTTTAACTCTAGCCTATCATTAAAATAATTTTAAAATTATGATAATAAATTTTTAACCATTCATTCAAAAAAGTTTGTTTTTATCTAATTGTGTTCTAAAAATAGATAAACTTTTAATTAAAGGTATACTATCACCAAAAAACCACTTTACTATATAAAATCAGATTTTAAAAAAAAATGATTCATATTATTTTTAATTCTCAATTATGAACTATTTAGTTGTTATTCTAATTTTAAAGTGGTGAATTTGGTAGTTTTTTCTGGTCGACATTCATTTCTGCTTTGCCATTTATGTGTACAAGCCAATGATGTCATTGCATGCCCAGCACACTCGATTTTCCCTGGTAAACAAAGGTAAAGAATATAAAACTTTCCAATTGTTTATATTCTTTACTTCTCCAGAGAAATATGCCTATAAAGTGTGCGGCTGTGGGATGCAGAAATAAGTCAAAATCAGAAGAATCTTCACTTACACAAATTTCATAATGATGATACAATAAGAAATAATTGGATAAAAAAAAAATATTAAACGTGCACTCGTGCAGCCTGGACTCCGACAAAATAGGCTGCAACAACACACTCTACAGAGATAGGTTTTAGCAAATTATTTTTGAGTAGCCTAAATCAAAGTTCCTAATCGGACATAATGATAAATAGGCTGTAGGTAAATTAGATGACATAAATTTATACGAAGATCTGATTAAAATTAATAAAGTATTAGAGTTTTTGTAGATTATGTTTGTTTTTTTTATCTATTGTGAGTTGTGTTTATTTGTGTTATATTGATACTGTATGTTTTTAGATTATATGTACAGTATTTACTTTTTTTTCTGAGAAATTGTAAAAGCTTTTGGCTTAAACAATGTTTAATAAAATAAAATAATAAAGTTCTGAGACCAAACAGAAACATAAACAAGCTTTTGTGGTCTTTGTACATCGGCAAACTAATGGTGTGCGTCAGTAGTCTACTAAAAAAATATTCCTTTAATTAATTGAATTATATTAAAAATAGGGCTATTCCCAAATTGAGCAAGAAGCTTTAGCGATCGTGTTTGGCCTAAAAAATATCAGCAATACTTGTTTGTTAAGTCATTTGTGATTGTTACAGACCACAAGCCACTGGTAATGATTTTTGGACCATTCCGCTGTTCCGGCTCTGGCTGCTGCTAGGATTCAGAGGTGGTCCCTCCTGTTTTCGTATTTCAACTACAAAATAGAGTACAAAAAAGGGAATTCACCATCAGAATGTGGACTTTTTCTAGATTCCCTATGCCAAGACAAGAAGAAAACGAAGCCAACATATTCAGTGTGTCGTGCAGTAATGAACTACCGATCAGTAGTGAAGACATTGGTAAATGCACAAGCAAAGATCCATATTAGGATACCTTCTAAACTACATCAATATGGATGGCCAGTGAAATTTGAGGAGTTCTATCCATTCTACATTTGCAAAGAACAACTGTCAGTTGATGGCAAATGCATTGTCTGGGGAATGTGAGTACTGATCACAAAAAAATATATATTATATATATTTTAGAGTTGTTGCACGACACTCATCCAGGAATTTGTCGAAAGAAGGCGATTGCTCACAATAATTTATGGTGGCCCCAACTAGATCAGGAAATTGAAGAACTTTCGAAAAGTTGCAAAACCAAAACATGCCACCATTATCCCCATTGCAATCATGGGTATGTCCTAAATCCCCATGGGAAAGAATCCATATTGATTTTGGACAAAAGGGGAAGGAATATTTTCTCATTGTTGTAGATGGACACTCAAAATGGCTGTAAGTAGAAAACATGTCCTCAATTAATGAATTGAAAACAATTGAAGGAGTGAGAAATATATTCTGGAGATATGGCTTGCCATGAGAATTAGTTTCTGATAATTGCCCACAATTGATAGCCACAGAATTTTAATTTTATTTGGCTAGCAATCGAACACACCTAGGTCCCAACTTACCATCCCCAATCTAATGGGTCTGCGGAACAAGCAGTGCAGTTCTTCAAACGTGCTCTGGATAAGATGAACGATGATATAGGTGATGACTCAACACTAGCAGATAAAATTGCTCGTTTCTTGTTGGTGCAGCACTCAACTCCTCATACCATAGGAAAAATTCCATCTGAACTCTTCATTGGAAGAAATTTAAGGACCAAGTGGTCATTTCTGCACTGTGATGTATCACAAAGGGTAGAATAACAACAAATGAAGCAGAAGCAGTCGTTTGGCAAAGCATACTCCACTACACTCACATTTTATCCAGGAATGGCAGTGTTAGTGAGAAATTTCAGAGATAATCCAAAGTGGGTAGATGGCACTCTGATGCGACAGCAGGGAAGCAAGATTTGGGAAACAAAAATAGATGACTATGTCCGTTTAACGCATGTTGATCAAATCAGAGAGCCAGCACAGAATTATGTTGATATACATTGGAGGCCTTGCAATGAGATAGACCTTGATGTAGCTAATCAAGAGCCATCAGATGACAACATGCAAAAAGTTGATTGTGAGGCTACCATGGACAAAGTTCATGGAGATGTGCATGTGGATTCTATAGAACATGATATAAACCAGAAACCGGGACAGTGTGTCACAATGGAGAAGGAAGAGGTATCAAAAGACCACACAAACAATATTTCCCATAGACAATCAAGCAGAATAAAAAAAAAGCCAGCTAGATTGGACTTGTGAGTAGATGTTAAAAACAAAAGATGGGGAAAAGGGGTAGTGTAATATTGTTCACTAGTTAAGCTTGTTTTGTGTGTTGACTCATCCGTTGCTCTCTCTCATCCTATGTAGGATGGCATAAATAAACATTGCTGGATTAGTTAGGTCAGGCAGTCATGTAAAGAGTGAGAGGGAGACACGAGATTAGAGGACCATGCAGCTTGTAAGTTTACAGTTGAATTTTTATGCATTTAATAAATTAGAATTAATGTAGTTGTTGTTATTAACATGTATTGTCATATTTTGTGTTGTTAAAACAAATATATTACAACATGAAAATTTAAAAAATAAATCCAGTAGGGGATGGAGTTATAGTGGGTAGGTAGCTAGGGAAAACAAAATTGAATAAAATCTTTCAGGGGCGGATGGGAAAACTGGGAAATTTCCCCGGTGGGCCGACTTGATTGGCCGTCAAATATCTATGGCTAAGAGGAATATTCTTCATGAATGTATTTTTTTATTTCTAAAATGTAAGATATCAGGAATTTAAGGATTAGTTTTTTTACAGGATAAAATTATAAAGCATTTTAAATTATGAGATTTTTATTTATAAAACAAGAAACATGTAAAAAAAATTTAACACACACTGTTTTATTCCCGCCCCCTGGCGGCGAAAATGAAAACAGTGTATTTCAGCGCCCCCTAGTGGTGAAAATTGAAAGTAATTATACCAAATTGTATTGTCATCAGAAACTAGCATGTCAGCAAAATCGGTTCATTAGAAGTGGATTAAAAATTGATTGCAATATTTGACCAGGACACAGAAATCAACTTAAATAAAACCATGTAAAAAAATCAACTTAAATAAAACCATGTAAAAACAAACAAATTTTTCACACGTCTGTTTGGACGTGTGCTTCAAAGGTTTTACAGGTCCAGAAATAGGTTTTACACGATTGGTTTCTATGGTTTCTAGTCTGAGTTTTGGGGTACTGGTAGTTATAGTTATTGGGTATATTATTCCTGATTATAAATGTTTTAATTTCAAAGGTGGGCTTTGAAATGACATGTGACCAGAATTTGTAATTAGGAAATAGCCTGAGGCTTTAATTAATAAAGTTGTCTATATTCTTTATATATATATTTTTTATGATCAATCTATAGGTAAAGTTTCCATTAAGGAATTTTTTTTATTACTTTCAGATTTAATACAACCTTGTTCAAAACCCCTTCCTACGAAAAGGGCCTTACAAGATCGGTTTGTATACATTATTTAAATATTTGTATTTTGTTGATATATCTATTATGTTCCTCTTTTGTACTTTTATCTTTTTTATTTTCTTGTCTATTCTATCATTTTGTAGCTATTAGACTTTATTGATTGAATATTTAATTATTGTATATGTAAATCTTTCTTATTTTGTAAAATTTTATGCTTTTTGTGTTTATTAATTTAATCGTCATTGGCGCACACAGTTTTTATTTCCATAATAAATATATTCACTGTAGACTTGATCAAATATATAGTGGACCTGATCTTTTCTTTGACTCCGATGTTGAGAATATTTTCATGCTTCATGTAAGATTTTATCGTTAAAAACACATTATCGTTCTCGATTCTTGTCCTAACAAGTTATTCCTTCATCTAGAAGAGAAGAACTGCAATACGGTATGTCAATCCATTAGCAGATTGACTATTTGAAAGCACAGAAATTCCATTGTTTTTTACTTCGTTTTTCTTTCTTGAGTTTTCAAATTGAAGTTTGACAGCTTCCTCCATTCAGTGAATGTGTGGCTGTTATAAAATGTCTTTCAGACTTGCATTCAAGGGAATTATAATTTTACTCATACTGTAATACCACATCAAAAGGTTTAAACTTTTAGTCAGTGTTTGCAATTGAATAAAAGTAAGTTTTTACTTTTTGTTACCGGTATAAGCCATCTTGGAGTTCTATACCAAGATGGCCACCTAAATATTTCTTTGCCAAGTTAGCCACTAATTGTAGCAAGTTTTTATTGATTCTAGCATTACTATAATCATTCCATGTTAGGGTGTCTTATTTACCTGCTTAAGAAAAATTGTACACAGGGTTTTCATGTATATACAGTAGTTATTAACTTTTTTTTAATGATTTATGTCATGCAGAACACACAATAGTTTTGATATCTAACGAAGCTATAGCCTTAATTAAAATATAAAGATGCTAATTTTACATGTGTATGTATAGCAATATTTTTAACAATCCATATATTTCATAATACATTTAAAATATTACTATGAACAACCACCATACTGTATATCTTAATAATTCATTACCTCTTAATACCATAATAATAATGTATGTATAAAACAATGAACGTTTACATATACTGTAGTTGTAACTAATATTATCTAGAGGGGCCACTTCCTGGGATAGCCTATTAAGTATTGATTTAACAAAACACACACACTTTCGCGAGAGAAAAACGAGAGAGAAACGATGAAGACGAAGCTTAGATGGACACTGCTATGAACATCATGTTATACATGTGGATATTTAAATTCATATACTTGTTTAACCGATGTTATATCATCTGCAGAGAATTATCTTTACTAAGAGAAATGCCATTTGTACAAGATAAGTTTACAAACATATTACGAAAACTTACATTTTTATGGACTCTTGAAGTTCTCACGTTACAGCAAGTATAGTGAAAAGACCATACCATGTGCACAGCTGAATGTTTTCTACCATAGACATTTCTTAATTGATGTAACTGGTTGGAAAGAAGCCAGTCAATAGTGTTTGTTTATTATATAAATAAAAACCATTAGTATAAATGTGATGCTGATATGTGTTCTTGTTGCTATAAATGTTTCCTGTAGTTATGGGAAACGAGCAAAGAAATAATGCGCCTGTGATTTTGGCGCCAAATCATTAACGTTACCTACGGTATCCTAATTAATATCAACCAACTTAGTATATCTAATCTTGCAGTAAATTATTACCAGAGAAGTCTACAACATATTTATACTCTACAGTTTTGTCATTATAAATCTTTATAATTTTGTCGGAAGTTGTTTAGGAATATTGGTGATCCATCACAAGCCTATTGTAAGTATAAAACTAATTATCCCATCCTATATTCTAGACATTTGTGTTAAGTTACTAGAGCACTAGCTTAGATCTAAATATCATCTACAGCGTTAACTTTTCTCTCCAGTATTTACTTTTGATGAGTATCATATTTTATTATGAAAGAATATGATATCAATTTTCTTGATTAAGAACTCATATACATAGCGAGGTGTTATCTTGATTATCTTATTGTGTTTAAACCATAGAAATATAGTAGATAACTATAATTTGGGTTAATACTTATTTACAGTACTATAAGTAAATAATTATGGTTAGATTTTCAAGTAAGCTCCTAAAATATTAATCATCTTTTATTGATTGGTGTGTGTTCTATTAATTAGCTTAAAGTAGATTAATGTATCTACATATATGGTGATAATGTAATAATATATAAATTTCCAAGTTGGAAGTGTGCTTGTCAATAGAATAGTGTTTAATCCTGATTTATTGCTAAAATTATTTTATATTACCAATCATATAGATCATGTACAGTTCTAGCCTAGATATTAAGGAATTTTATACATTTACAGAAAGACCTATTGATATTTCTAGAAATGTTCCACATCAATCCATCATCATAGCCAAATAAGAAATAACCTAAATAGCCTACTAAATGATAGTGGAAAACTAATTATTGATTATACATACAGTAATTTTGTCATACACATTCTTTATATAAAGTACATATGATAATTTTAGACTTTTCTTTGTTTGGTATACGCAATAGGCTTACTTAATGGTAATTGATGAGGATAGCTACTAGATATATGTATCCAATATTATATAATTTTATATTCATGTGCATTTGATTTTGTTTGCATAAGTTGTGTTATTATGTTGAATTATTATCCTAATAGTCATTCATTATGTTGTGTTATTACCCTAATAGTCATTCATTTGAATCCTTGCTATTATTGTTTTATTAATGCATATTAGTAACCTTGCAATTTTAGTATACAATTAATGATTTCTTGTTCCATTTCTTGATTGCCGGGAAACAATAGGGTTAATTCCATAGGGTTAATTCGGCAGAGTTAACTAGTGAACGGTACAACTGTGAAACAGGGGAAAGGAGGTAGGATCCTAGAAGACAGACATAATATTTTATATGGCATAACTTGTATTAATACAGGGAAATACTTTTTTTTATAGAATAACAACAGACTGTCCGTATAAAATAAATACAGGATTAAACATAGTGTTTATTCTGAGGTTGTGGATTATAGGGCTATTAACCTATTTTTTCTGGTATAAGTCGTTGTTTTATTATATATCAGATGCCAACAATATTTCTAGGAAAATATACTATAAACTTGTTGCCCTTAGTTACTAATTTTACTACAAGTAGTAGATGGTAAAATTTCACATAATGCAAGGATTGGTTTAGGTGTTTGACTTTGAATTTTTTTTTCCTGTGTTAACCTGGGAGCTTTAGGATTGAACCTGGATTTATAAATTAAATCAGTGGTTTTTTAAATATATGTGGTCAAAGAGTGTTTAAGTGTCTGGTCTCTGACAAATTTCACAAACAAAAAAAATATTGCATTATTTTAACATCAATGGCCAAGATGACCACCTCCAATATGGCTGATAGGAAATAAGATATACAAAACAATGTACAATAGCTCAAAAATAATTCTACTCATAGCTAAAGATGTCTGGAGGAGTTACATCTCCGGGACACGGGATTGGCGAGACCGTCAGCGAGACACTTGCGAGTTCATCACGGAGACATCTTTGTATTTGTAGTGTGCTATATTGTTATACTTTAATGTGCTTAGAATAAAGATTAAGTAATAAACAGTAAGTTGTCTATGATTGA
>PXIH01S0001580.1:8183-21328 GCA_003024985.2 Euperipatoides rowelli
GATGTAAAGTTGTGTGTATTTCAAGATGTTTCTAGTTTTGAAAAAATAAAATTCATATCCTCAATATTTATCCTCCAAATATGTAGATATTATTACATCTTATTGTTTCTAATTATCTTTCACTTACAGGGGAAATGATTATACATCTGCATTTGGTGGACATGCTATGGAAGGCTCATTGACTCCTTATATTGCTACTTGCTTCAATAACAAAGTTGAAAATTGCATCCTGGATGGAGAGATGATGTGTTATCACAAAAAAACAAAATGCCTTGGTGAGTTCAGTTTCTAGATGCTCATGATTTACAGTAAGGCTATATATTGTAATATTAAACATGACATTTAATCACATCTATACTTGATATTGTTGAAAGAAGCTGAATGAGTGCATTGTGTAATGTATTAAGTTGCTTCATAGCTTATACAGCTACTTGAATAGTAGATTATGCCAACCATTCAATTTACATATACTGTATGTGTGACATATTCTAACAAGATAATAATAGGAGGAACCTGAACCTCAATGGGTAAATTGGTTCCCGAGGGTAGAATTAGAGTGCCTTTAATTCAGCCGAGAACTAATGTAGTCCAGATTACTGTGTCTAATTACCAAACATCAGAGTTTATCCTTTAAGGTGAATTCTGATCCTATTAAGTAGTTAATAAAGTTTGTAATAATAAATCAGTAAGGTTTTCTACTTTGTAGGTTAGTGTACTTGGCGCTTTACACTCATTGTTTGAGTTAGGATGTATGTAATGGAAAATAGTAAAAGAATCTTAAGTATCTTAAAGTTTGAAGAAAATAATGCCGTACAGTATGAAGAATATAAATTATCTACTGAATATTATGGCTGTACAACTGTTGAGAGAAAACTGAATCTAATTCTTTAGTTATTGTTAAAAGTCAAATTATTTTTTTGTTGATGTTCCCAGGGAAATTTATTGTATATTGTTTACATTTAGTGGTTTAGTACTTTAGTTCAAACACTATCGATCTACCCATTCAAATTTTGCTCCATAATATACAGTATATTTTTTTGCCCGTGCTTAGTTTTGTTCATTCTATCCCATTTCATTATCCTTATAATTATTTTCTCTTTTTAAGGTACTAAATCTTCTAGTTCTGATGTGAAGTTCTTGAAAGATGATGACGATTATCAATCTTGTTTTTATGTCTTTGATGTGCTGTGGTACAATGGAAAAGTTTTAACCAATCTTCCTCTACGAGAAAGACTTGGTTATTTCAAAAATCTTTTCACTCCCATTGAGGGACGGATACAGTTATCAGAATGTCAAAAAGCAGCTAAACAGTAAGTCAGTAATTTGTAAATTACAATCAGAGATTGTTCTCATTTTATTTATTTTAATGCCGTTAAACCTAAAGCACTATAATTTGAGAATAAATTTTCTAGTGAGTTCTGCGTTTGACACACATCACTAATTGTAAAGTCAATGCACTTAACAGTGAGAAAAATACCCTAAGCAACTATTCATCTTTATATAATAAAGAATAGAAAAGTCTATATTAGTAAGGTTTGATACGCCTCCTCAACCACTCATCCTAGCACAAAAAATGTTTGATTTGCTTGAAAGTCCTATTAAAGCAAATCCAACAGCTTATTTTGGGCTCCCTACAACCTTTCCTGCCATGGGTATGAATTTTTGAAATTTTAGGGTAAAAGGAGTTCTAATGTATGTTTGTATACTGATAACAAATTCAGGAGCTCCAATTACTCCAGAAACAGCTTGACATAAACATTTTTAAAACTTGGTGTATTTATAGCCAATAAGTAGGCTACAGTAGATTTGCTACAGTACTTTATTACAATCTTATAATGCAATTTATTTACTTAAAAAATAATTACCTGGTACGGTAATATGAGAATTTGTTCTTCAAGTTCCTATTAGTTTTTACTTACCAACACTACATCTTGTTTATATTCTTTGTTCCAGAATTAAAACATCTTAACTAAATACTGTATATTTAGTTATTATTTTTCCATTCCAACATAAGAGCAAATTCAAATATAGAGAGACTTTTCGTCATTATTAGGTATTTATGAGGTATTTGGCTAGTTGCTTCAAAGTTTTATCCATACTCCATTAAAAAAAAATTACTTTTATTGTTTTATGACATTTTTTTTNAATTATTTATAATCGTAGTTTATCTGAAGCTTTCAGAATACTTCGATAATTGCTATATCATATTCTTTTAGAAAGTTTCAACCAATCATTTTTGTTTGTCCAGGTTAATAATCTGTGTGTGTGTGTTTCAGGGAAAAGTCTATTTTTCATTGAATGTCCACATAATAGGATAATATGGGGGTGTTTGTCTACCCACAAACACCTACTACACCAACCATTGCCATTATTAAACTAACAAAATATATTTATCTAAACTTCTCTCATCCCAATAAAAAAAAATTGGGTCCTGTACTGCAAAATGCAAGTCTGAGACATAGACCAGTAAAAAAGAATTCCTCCAATTATTCCTTCTGGTGTATGGGGATTTCATTGTACAGAATGTGCTGTTTGTATTTGATGTACATTCTGTACAATTAAATCAGTATACTTCAGATAAATCACAGCAACCATCTACAGATGATCAAACGAGTAATTCTGCAAGATACTTAATCTATTTGTAAAAAAAAATAATTAAAAATCTGCTGCAAGTGTTGTTTTATTAATTTTATCAAAAGAAGCCATTTTTGTCCAAATTTGATATTTAATAAACAAAGACTTCTATAACATTTTAAATTTAAAATGTTCATATTCTGCTGTGCAAAATAATGAAAACATGGTGACAAGCAAATTTACTTCTACAACTACAAAAATGATTTGTTTATTTTGAATAAAATACGGTTTCTTCAAAATTGTTTTCTAATCTATATTTATTTCAAGGTTTAGATTTGTTAATTTATTATATAGATAAGGATGGAATTATTATGTGAAAAAAAAAAAAAGGATTGATTCAAGATATACTGTAATTACATAGCACCAGTAAACATTTATAAGTTATGTAGCCTACATCATAGCAGCCTCGATTTGAGTTGTTTGGTTGTGAAAATATGCAACTAAAATTGAAACTACAGGTTCCTTCCTATACTACATAAATTATATACAGTATATATATTTTTCTATTCTGTTTAAAAGAAACAAACTTTTACTTTTCCAGGCATTTTTATGGCTATAAAACAAAAAATATCCAAATAAACATTGTACTATGTTTATATGTTAATAATCTTCACAAAATGTTGATTTTAATAGTTATTTTAAAATGACAATTGGCACAAATTTTATAAAATAAATCAAAATTGTAGCACTAGGGTTTTTTTTTTAAAAAAAAAAAAAATTAGCCTACTTATTACAAACGACTCAAAATGAAAAAATACCTTTTTTTTTTTTTAACCAACAACTCTGACAAAATTACTAATTGAAACGACTCAAATAGAGGCTCTGGTGTATTTTTATTTTGTAAATTTTCTGTGTACAGCTTGAAGCTGGAAAAGAAAAAAAAAAAAACGTTTTTCAAAAAATTTCCTGCAATAAAGATAAGATTCCTGAAAAATACACTGTTAATTAAAATGTCAAATTAATCAACTTTCTCATAAGAAAACATTAAAATCATTGAGTTTTTGTCTCCCAACCTTACTCCTCCCCCCCCCCCTCACTCATAAAATATTAGATTACTGTATATCATATTCTATTTTTTTAGAAAACCTTCAAAAAGTGATAACTGAAGTCAACTCCTCTCTCCCGAAACGTACAAACCCATATCCCACCCCAATCTCAAATTTGTTATATTTTAAAATGATATTTTTAAGTATTTTCCTTTCCCCTTCTCAATCTATTTTTCCATTCTCCCTGCAAATTTCTATTATGTCAGCTGCAAATATACTAAAATCTTACTGCCCTCTCTTCTCAATTTGACCACTTGTAGCACTACAATCATTATTTTTAATCTTTGTGTTGTATCATCTCTCTCTCATTGTTGTTAATTTATTTATCTTTTCTACTCCCAATCCTATCCACAATCTTTAATGTGTAGAAGCTACTGTATATACAGTATAAATAGTAAATTGTTTTCTATTACTTGTTTATTTAAATTTTATTTAGAACATCAACATGCAGTATATAAAACAAATTTACTAAAGTTTATAAAGTTTATAATGATTCCCTTAGATTCGGAAATCGCTACAAGGTAATGCTGGTATAAAAATGATGGCTGGAACAAAGTTGGTAGTTTAAAATATATTTATTCTGGTTCTATTGTAAAATATAAACAAGTCTCCTTCTGACAACTACAATAATGTTACTGTGAGAGACGGCAGATGAACATAGAGGGCCACAATACCATATAGCTTACAATATGGAAAATAAAAAGTAACTACAACATAGACAATTTTTCACTAGAAGGCTGTGACATCTAATATGCGGACATAAGTATCGATTGCATGGGCGATCTCCCTTTTATATCACGGAGAGATTGCTTTTACAAATTAACAGTTGCATAATTAATTAATTAGCATGTTCAAGCGAGGTTTGAATATTTCAAGAGGTAATTAGATTCAGTGAACTGCTATGTCACTTTAATACAACATTTACGTGTACAATTTCCCGTAAATGCTGTATTAAGAAAATAATCACCCCTTGAAATAATTCAGTTGTCACTTGAACAAACCAATTAATAAATAACAAAATACAATAAAATATAACAGCTCGTCATACTCCCCCCGCCCTGGAAAAATTTGGACCCCAAATTTCCCAATACAGCGATAGAAAAATCTGAGGCACTCAGTTCTACCATAACTTAGATTGCCACGCCTCCTTTTCGTTTCACAAAGAAACGGACAGTTCAAATTCAATGTTATCCAGGGCAGGGTTGAATTATGACTCGTAGCTGATTCACTGCCCAGCAGCGCTGGATAAGGTCCATTACTAGCGATGAGAAGAGATCTGCATTTTGTAATTTTTCTCCGCAACAAATTTCCTCCAGTTATTTCTATTCACTCGGACATTAAAACATTTTGAAAAAACATCCGGCTGAGCGTTGTAACCAAGATGCTTTGATGAACAGAAAACACAATTGCAACTGCCATTGATTTATCCTATGCTAGATGAGGAGCAGGTTGTCAATCTCTCCATTGACCAGCAGAAATCTCAAGACAGCTTGGTTTCTCAAATTCCTCGTCGTAGGGAGCCACTATAATGATTCCCTTAGATTCAGAAATCGCTACAAGGTAATGATAGTATAAAAGGATGGCTGGAACAAAGCTGGTAGTTTAAAATATATTTTATTCTGGTGCTATTGTAAAATATAAACAATGTCTCTTTCTGACAACTACAGTAATGTTACTGCAAGAGATGGCAGATGAACCTAGAGGGCCACAATACCCTCTAGCTTACAATATGAGAAAATAAAAAGTTTCTACAACACAGACAATTGTTCGCTACAGGACTGTGACCTCTAATATGCGGACATAAGCATTGATTGCAGGGGCGATCTCCCATTTATATCACAGAGAGATCGCTCATACAAATTAACAGTTGCATAATTAATTAATTAGCATGTTCATGTGAAGTTTGAATATTTCAAGAAATAATTAGATTCAGTCAACTGACACGTCACTTTAATACAACATTTACGAGTACTATTTCCCATAAATGCAGAATTAAGAAAATAATCACCCCTTGAAATAATTCACTTGAACAAACCAATTAATAAATAATAAAATATAACAGCTCGTCATAATATACAGGTGAAATTCCATTAAAACAAATACCGATATAACAAAATATTTGGTACAACAAAAAATTTAAGTCCCTGCAAATTTGCTATACTTGTAAGGTTGAATGTATTCATTATAACGGAATTCAGTATTGTGAAAATTCCATTAGAATGTAAACTTAAATCTATCAAAACACAATAAAAATTTCTCATTACAACGAAATCGAGACAGCACACTGTTATAGTGTTCTAATTTTAGCGCCTCTTTTATTATAATTTTGAGGGGAATTTTTTTTTTTTTAATTTGAAGAAATTTTATTCAAAACTTTATATACTTTTTGTATTTGTTTTATGTTGGTAAATGTGGGACATTACTTTGTTATGACTTTGTGGTTTGATTGGTATTCAAGCATAGCCTACTGTATCAACTAATGCTTAAACCTTTAAAGAATAAATTAAATTAAAATTATTATTGCCTAAACAATTCCAGTGACATTTTCAATGCAGAAGAAACGGCTTGTTTTATCCATCACTGCCATATAATACGATTGCTGCCAAGGGAGATAGATGCAAAGGTAGGAAAAAATCAAAACTATGTATTCTGTTGTAATGCAATTGGAACTAAAAAGCTTCACCTTTAATTATATTGGAAAATAAACTAGTCCCAATATAATAACTAAAACTCATGATTTTCGTTTAACCTAGTAAATTACAAAAAAAAAAAAAATTGTCTTGTAATAATTAAAGACACTGTAACTGTATATTATGGCTAGCTTTAAGAAGGACCTAATGTCAGAAACCACTTTCAATAGAATCTTATTTATTTTCAACTTTTATATCTATTTTATTTACATTTGTTTTTATGTTCATTTTTCTCGATCTATAATTTAGCAACCACCCTGGAAGAGCACTTGACAGTGAAGAATGGCTATTTTTGGAAAAAAAATAGTGATTTGATAATCCAAGATGTTTTTTAAAATGTGCATTTTTATTTTTACAAGACTCCTTTCAGTGTTCAATTTTAATCCAGGAATATAGTAAACTAAAGTTCTTATGTACAGCTAATAAATTTAAGTTTCTATACACCACAAAGTTAATCTATCAGTAAAGTAAAATAACTTTAAATAATTTGTGAGTTATTAAGCGTATATTGTGATTCAATTCCAGAATAAATATATAGACCTAGTATTATGATTTGGGAAAGTGACCAAAAGCATTGCATACTTTATCTTTTCTTTCACTCGTGCATTGACAACAATTTTGTACGTTATGTGAAATTTTACTTACAAAATCAGCACCTTAATCTCCTTTCTTATCCTGCTAATTTATTTTCTCCTAAGCTGCTATATGTCAATCTGTTAGTAGATTGACCATTATGGAAAGCATATACTGTCATTACCGTGCTTTAATCTTCTGAAACTGTTTAAAATGTGAGTTTAATTCTATTATTAAATGAATGAGAAGTTATGATGTGAATGTCTTGAGACATTTTTATTAAGAATTCTGACTTTGTAGACTTTATTCCTAGTCAAAGGATAATGACATCAATTATTAATTATATTAACATCATCTGTTGTAATAATTTGCTCTGTTTCCCCCCCCCCCTTTTAATAATCATTAAATTATTTTTAATAAGCTATAGCTTAATCTTAGTTTATTTGTTTGTTATCAGACAAGATGTTATTGATGCTCTGAATATTGCCATAGATCGTCGTGAAGAAGGTATTGTTGTTAAAGCTCCTGACTCAGTTTATCGTCCCAATAGTCGTAAAGAAGGCTGGTTGAAAATAAAACCTGAATACATAGACAATCTTATGAATGAACTAGATCTGTTGATTGTGGGAGGATATTTTGGTGAAGGCAGACGTGGCTCTATGGTATCCCATTTCATGCTTGCTGCTGCTGTTCCTTCAGATGTGCCAGGTAAAAAAAATATTGGTGACACCAAATCATGTGTTAAATTTAAAATTAATATATTTTGTGGCATGTTTATAAATATTTATAAATATTTTTAGAAATGTTTTTTCTCTTCTATTTGGTCATTATATGTACCAAAGATCAGCTTTATATCTTTAAAAAATGATAAATGCTGTTATCCTTACAAAGATTTATGCGATTTAAAGATAAAAGTCTAAATTTTCTTTTAAATACATGTAATTTCAAGCTCCGTTTTGTAAATAAAAATTCAAAAGTATGAATTGTGATTAGAAGTTCTTATATACAGTATATAAGTATTTTTTAAACTAAGCTTATAAAAAAAATATACCGTACAGAAAATTGTTGTTTTTTTCTTATTTTTTATCATTGAAAAAGACAATCTTTTATTAACTCTCAGTTAACCAGCATATTAACATTCAACTAATGAATTTGAGGAATTCCTCATCCATGCTGTTTTCAAAGGCAATTTATTTTTGTGGCACTTACTGTAATATTGATAATGATTTTCCTTTTCCAATTGCATATAATGCAGCTTAACATTTTTTGATATCGTACTATTAGTATTTATACCTCCATGATGCTAGTCAATCTTATTTGTTTTTATAGGATTTTACCCCCTTTCTATTTGTGATGACATATTAAAAACATATACAGTATAATTATATTTAGCTTAAAAAAACATGGTATTTGTTTACATTTAAAAAAAAAGGGTAATATTGAATATGAACAAGTATAAAAGTGCTGGATAGTTTTTTTAATTGATAAAAGAGGGGTGGGAGGACTTAAAGAGTGAAAGTTATGAAATTTAACACTAATTTAGCAAATCGCTGTTAATGTCTTCAATGAAAATACAGTAATTAAAAATTTAACTAATGCCATTCATTCCAGGACGCAATTTTCTAAAGGTCAGTGCTATCCCTGGTTAAAATGCAGTATATTGTATTAATTTAAGAGTTAGATCAAGAGATCATTTCAAATAGGAAATGAAAGATATTTTAAGTGAAATGTTATTCTTTTATAAATGGTTATGTTGAAACACAAATTATAAATGTTAAAAAATTAAAGAATTTGTAATTTATATACAGTAGCCTACTGATTTGAATAACCATATACAGTAAATATCACTATAAAATATTCCTTAATCTTAATCTAAAAAAAAAAAAAAACATAATAATGTTACTAAATGTCGAATATTAATCAAAATCATATTTTTGTAATTGCAGTTCATTTAACTCTAATAATATAATGTACTGTAGATTAATAAATGNATTAATTTTTGTCGGGAGTGGGGGGGGGGGGTTTTGCTTCACCTTAATCATAAAGTACCCTTCAAAAATGCCCATTTTAAAGTCTGCTCTGGACCCTGCTGAGTGTAGCCCACCCCTAAAAAGTTCACTTTTCATTTTAACTCTTTTTTTTTTTCAATCAGTCCCTGAACTCCATTAAAAGTGCCCCTTTTACTTTTTACCCTGCTTTTTTCATAACATATAGGAAACACTAACCATGTTATGGTGACATTTAAAAATCGTTCAATTTAAATAAAATATGTGATGAACTTATTTCATGTGCAGAGTAATATTATCAATGATTGGCTATCCAATTAGTTCAAAATAATCTACCTTAAAGCAAACTTGTTATCTTTTATTTCACATATTTATTTGCACATTTTTTTTTTTTAGTTTACAAATTGAATTTACTTCTAGCTTTTAAAAAAAATAGCATGTTTTTTCTTTTAAATTTTTCTTCTCTATAAACGAATTCTACCTGATTGTCTCCAGGGCCTTTTGTATGGGTGGGGACCATGAGCAACTGCCCAGGGAAACAAGGGGCTGTTGGGGAAAAATATTATTTACACCACATAAAAAAAAATTATTATTATACCGCATATGGATGGTGGACATGCATGATGCACCTACAGTTACAAACTTACAGGAAAATAACAAAACTCTAAAAGCTCAAACACTAATGTTTAAACAGTAATTATCCTTATTGCAAGATGATTCTAATTCTGAATAATAACAGTAAACTAATTTAAGTAAAGTTTAAAAAAAAGCACAAATTAACAACGGAACTTAAATTATTGTCTTATACCTTTTATATTAAAATACACGTTTCCTTGACTTTAAATGAGCAAAATTTCTTACAATGTCTTTGAAATTCACCTTTCTCAGAATGTCACATTCTACCTTGTTGATATAAATGTTAGTAAATTGAACTTGTCTTGAATTGATTCTTAATGCGCTTGAGTTTAAAAAAGTTATCGCTCAATAGTCGCATTAGAGCAAAACAAACAGGGATACATTCTTACTGTATTTGGAAATATGCTCAATGCCTTATTGTCATTAATAAATTCGTGAAGAGATCTTGCATTCCAATAATGCTGGATTTATATTTCCCCATATTGAAATGAAATATTTTATCAGATGTAGATTTAATATCAAAAAAAAATATTATTGTAACAAATTGTATAAATGTATTAGGTTTATTAAATTATATTTATAACCTATGGCATCTCAATCTTACGAATCGTGCATGCATTAGTGCAAGGTAACACAAACGAGTTCATCATAGACCTACTTAAAAAAGAGAAACATGTTTTTAGTTTAATTTTTTTTATTTATTTTTTTTGTTTCTTTTTTTTTGATGGGTCAGTGGGGGAGGGGGGGGGAGACATGTTTCCAGTCATTGCCCAAGGCAATGTTTTACTTAAAAAAAGACTGCTTGTCTCTCACTATATATTATACCCCCACCACTCATAAAAAAAAACTCTGTTGAGAGATTTTAATCTTGTACCCTTGCTAACTATCAACCATTTTGTTTTCTCTTTCAAAATTATTTGTCTAACTAGTTATTATGATGATGGAAAAGTTTTATATTTTAAAACACAAGCCAGCTTCAATTTATTTTTATTATTATTTTTACTGTTAAAAAAAAAATATTCCGGAAGATTATTGCCCTAAATTTTTTGCAATTTATTTTTGCATCTTAGTTGAATAGTGTCGGTTATCGAAATATTTAAAAATTTACTTGATTTTATTTTATTGTTGTTTGTTCAGGTGAACATCCTTCTGTGTTTCATTCTTTAACTAAAGTTGGCTCTGGCTACAGTCTTCAAGAATTATATGAACTTTGTTGCAAGCTTAACGATTACTGGAAACCATTTGACAAACATAACATACCGCCTTATCTTGCTCTAGCTCCAGGAATGAAAGAAAAACCAGACTTAATAATTGAACCAGAAAACTCGTTTATATTACAGGTAGATGACCTATATATTTATAAACAAGCTGATTTATTTGGGAGAAAACGATAAAATAATGTGAAAATGATAATTAAAAAAAAATATTTTCTATATACGGTAGTGTTAAGTGTACCTAAGGGGCCCAATGAAATTGTTAAATTTTAACAGACAGGAAATGAAAAGGCAGCCATGCACCATAAATCACATCATGTGTGACACTTTTCTTTGAAACCAATGTGCTTAAATAAAAGTGATATTAATTCTATGTGATCTAACTGGCACCATAAAAAGATGCTTGTGGGAATGTGAGCAATTATAGTGTTAATTTTTATTTTATTTTTAAAAATTTTTATGGTTTTAAATCATAAGTTTAATTTTTTTTTTTATGGTTTTAAAGGGAAGATGAGGCTAACATTTGGATCGACAATATTGATATCATTTGTCAGTCCAATCTAAATTTTAATTGGCTGAAAAACTATTTAGATGTGAATTAGCAACAGAAAATATTAGGCTGTAATTATTACTAGAAAATAATTTGTGTAGTAGGGATGTAGGTATTGATGCATCTTGAAAAGTTTATTGTTCCCACTTTAAAAAAAAAAAACACAAGCTAAGTAAAAAGGATACAGATTTTATTATTAATGATCAAGTATTTTATTAAGAATTTCTTTGAAAGTCTGTTTTAGGAATTGTAATGGTAGCGCTTTATTGGAATACATGCAATAAATTACAAAAAGTTTAATTTTTTTTTTAATATACCGGTACAGTATATTTACGGTAATATATTTTAGAGCTGTAAACTGTTAAAATAAAGAAGGAATGTAAATAAAATTCATAATATTTTATCAAATATTTTAACAGTATCAAGTAGGCATATGAACTGCTACTGTAGAGATGGGTGGAGTACATTTCTAGTAATTTGATATTTTCTGTATTGAATAGTTAATAGAAATTGTTTATTTTTTCCCCCATGTTTTTCCATTGTTATGACTGCATTCTTCAGATGCTGTAATTTAAAAGGCTTTTAATGATGGGTAAAATATTTTTTTCTTCTTCATCTGGAGCTAATTTCTGAGCTACTGTATAAAACCATTACAGTATTAAAGTGGGATAATTAACAATTTAAAAAAAAAAAATTTCAAAGTTATGATGTTGCCAATTAGTGTCTACTGTAGGTGTGAATTGTCAAAGCATCTCATTCAATCTTACTTGTTTTATATACAGTAGTGTTATATTATACAGTATATACTGTATATTATATACAACATATCATCTCCATCTATTCATCAAGATTTCTCTATGTTAGTGACTAATTTCAAAATATCCAAACTTTCTAAATAACTTCTATATGTTTTTTTTTTTTTTTTTTCAATTATTACCTTAACTAGACTTTGAAGTGTTTCCAGGATTTCAATTGTTTTATAGTAATAAACATTGCCATATTAGGGATCAGTATTCAATTCTTTATAATAAATGAGTTGTACATTCGTAATTAATAAGGATAGCTAATTGTATTTTTTCTCAGATTATACAGTATAAATAATATTTTATTTGCAATATGAATTATATAGTTAATATGTAGATTCCATTTAAGATTTTCTTCGATATATATATAATCTCCAAAGTTCTATATTCGATCTTTGCTTTAAATTACACTAATTTATTTTAACGTTTGTTAAAGTCATATATGACAACATTTTTTTTTATTATTATTCAGTGTTAATTTAAGAATTTTTGCCTTTTTTTTTTCTACCATATAAATATTGCTTTTACATTTGCTTCATCATTAGATGTTATTATTAAAATAGATAAATAATTCAATGCATTTTAATTTTCTAGCCATTTTACACACCATTCTATTTTAATGTAATTACAAAAAATAATCCTGTCAAGACTTAATTGAAGAAATGTGTACATTGAAATTTTAAAGTTTTCATAATGTAAAGTATCAAAATTTGGGCTGGGTGACATAAAAATTGTGTTAAGTGAAGGATTCGTTATTTCAAAGTTTTAAGGACAATATTGTGATCAGCATTAGAAAAAACAGTTAAAAGAATAATGTATGATGTCTTTTGACCCTCCAAGACTTTCAAAGCATTACCAATATAGAATGATAAATAATGACAATAGATTTATTTTGGCAATGACCAAATTGATATGCATTGGTCATTGAAAGTATAGATTTCAAAATAGAATTCCTCATATACAGTATATACGGTATACTGTATGTATATGTAT
>PXIH01S0001583.1:39951-58170 GCA_003024985.2 Euperipatoides rowelli
TAAAGTTGTTTTTTGGTGATAGTATACCTTTAACTATTTGATGAATAAAAAGAGTAAATCTGAATACAATAAATGATAATAAAGACTAAACAATAAATTAATGTTTCCAAGGAAATTTGGTGGATAGGGACTAAGGGATTTAGAACTGACATTTAATGTTATTCAATTTAACTCTTTTGACAGATTATTATCTCATTTAGATTTTACCAGTACCTCCATCTGACACTCCACCTCCTTTCTTCTCAAAACACTTGATTTATCTACTTAATAATTTTAATAATATGATGGATGAGTTGAACTTTTATAACCCTACAACCATAAATTTTAAGACTTTTAAGAAACATAAGATGTGGACTTTCTTAATAATAATCTGGCTATTTATAGCAGATCAATTATTAAAAATTTAATAGATATGCATGTTTTACCCTCGATCATAGACTTCTCTTATAAAATTTTAAATAATGCTCTTCCAGTAAAAAAAAACAAAAAAAAAAACAATTTTTTGGAAAGGGTATAAAATATTCAACAAATAAAATGTTGCTTTTGTGAATCTGAAGAGACTATTGTACATCTTTTGCTTGAATGTAAGATATATGAACCATTTAGAAAAAGATTTTTTCAATTAAATAATTTAGATCTAAAATCATTAATAGTGAAATTATCATGTAAAAAGATAACTGCTAAAAGAATTTGTGTGTTTATTTTTATTATCTGGAAACATAGAAATAAATATGTTTTTCAAGGGATGAAATGATACCTTTTATTAAATTATAATTTTGAAAAAGTGTACTTAAACCAAAAGAATTTTTCTGAATTCTGGTTTATTGATGACAAAAATGTTTTTGATATGATATTGTAATGTAAATCGGTTTACAAGGACTCTTAATATACAATGTGATGTAATTTGCATTTAAAATATATTACGGTAATATAAATTTGTAGTGTCATAAATACAGTCATAATAATAGCTGATTTGAATCTACAGTATATCTAAAGATTGATAAGGAATTTGAAGTGTTTTTTTTCTTTCTTTGGTATATTGCTTAATTAAACAACAATGAAATAGTGAAATTATATTGATAATAACAACATTGTTATGGGTTTCTACTATATTATTTTTAATTTGTTATAGTCGTATTGTTTTTCTTAAAGTAATATTTTTTTAAAATATATTAAAATTTTGAGGTATTATTTAATTGTGTAGTGTGTATGGAATTACACAATCTTTGTATAATTTTTAAACGAACAGTAATATCACTGACATGTATTTTTATATTATTTGTATACTTGTTAAAGTAGTCTGATGAGATTTAAAGCTATGAATCATCGGATAATTATTTTTCAAATTTGTAATGATGTTTGATTCTAATAAAACATATTTGTTGGGAGAAATCCCCTTAAAAAAAAAAGGCTAAACAAAATGACATTAACTCACTACTATTGAATTNAAACAATATTGCTAAAGACTTAATAAATAGAGAAAGAGGAAAATTGAAATGTAGAACACATAAAAATATCACTCTGGTTCATGAAGGAAATTCTATATTAGGTGCTTCATTGACTGGTGAAAATTTTAACAATTTTTTTAGTAATGTTGTGGAAACTCTCACTCTTGGGAAAAACAAAGACCTAAATTATAAATCTAAGGTTGTACAGAAGTATGAATATGTTTTCTTAACAAACTCTACACAATATGAAATTTTGAGGAAATAAATAAATTAAAAACAAGAAATCTACAGGTATTGACGACTTTTCCTCAATTGTATAAAAAAGTGTGCTTTGTAGTCTTACTTGTCCAATTTGAGAATATAATTACCGGTAATCATTCATTAGAGAAAGGAATATTTCCTGATAAGCTTAAAATGAATTAAGTTATACATGTTTTTAAGAAAAGGGATAAAACACTGGTCCAAAATTATAGGTCTATCATAATTATATAATGTTTGGCCAATATATTTTAATTGATATTAAACCATAATCTCTCTTTTCTTGCAAAATATAAACCACCTTTCAAAAAAACAAAATGAATTTAGAAAAGGCAGATCTACAGTTACTACCATTACAAGTTTTTTACATTATATTTATCAAGCTTTAGATTAAAAAAAAATGTGTTGCTGGAGTTTTTGTGGATCAATCAAAGACTTTAGATTTTTTGACCATGATATCCTGTTAAGTGTTTTCATTGGTGTTACGGGTAATTCATACAATTAGTTTAGCTCCTATCTCAAAGAAAGAAGTCAATGCACTGAATTTATTTTTAAAGTAAAAGTATTTTGAGGGTTCATAGGTCAGGGTGGAAACATGTTAAATATGGTGTTCTACAAGGATCTATCATTGGTCCCTTTTTATTCTTGATCTATTTAATGATCTCCTGACTTATTTAATTGTGAGGCTACTATTTATGCAGATGATACTGCCTTGGTATGTTGTGGTTAATTCCATTAAGGAATATGAACTAAATATTTCTTCTAATTTGAAAGTGATGTGTGATTATTTGAATAGTATAAATTTGTCATTTAATATACAAAAAACTAATTATGTCCATTTTAAAATAATTAAGAATAAGTCTAAAGATAATCTAAATGTGGGTTTGGCAAATAATTGTGTCAATAATGTACAGAGCACTAAATTTCTTTGTGTGATTGTAAAAACACATTGATAGAGTTCATAAACAAGTATGCTCCAAGAAAATTATATAGTGTGGTAAATACTGGGATGATGAAAACTATATATTATGGCGTAATATTTCCAATTTGCTTTACTGTATCCATATAAATAGGTTGTTTACTTTGCAAAAGAGAGCACTAAGATACTTATATTGAAAAGCTTAAATCGAGGGAATCCTGTAAAGATATTTTGGATTTCTTAATGGCAAAACACATTGATAGAGTACGTAAACAAGTACCGATATGCTCCAAGAAAATTATATATTGTGGGATGATGACAACTATATATTATGGCATTATATTTCCACACTTGCTTTACTGCATCCACTAAAGCCCCTCCTTCAAAAATATATATAAATAGGTTGTTGACTTTGCAAAAGAGAGCACAAAGATACTGTATATTGAAAACCTTAAATCGAAGGAATCCTGTAAAGATATTTTGGATTTATTAATATTATGACTTTGTTCTCTTTGTATTTATGAATGTATTAAGTTTGCTATACTGTATATAACAAAAATGATCTGGTCATTAAATCTAGACTCAAATATGGTAATTGAGGAAAGAATGATCCAGATATTCCTTTTGACCACTTGGAACTTTTCAAAAGGTATGGAATCACCTCTGGAAGTAGATTCATCCATAAACTCCATTACAACTTGAGACAGAATATTTGGGAGGGGAAGAATGATAGGGAGTTAAAATTTTTATTTTCTAGTCATTGTTTTTATAGCCTAGATGAAGTTTTTAATATGTACAGTAATTCATGTTTGTAAGATGTAATCCTTACTTTTTGTAATTTTTATCCTATAATCTGATGTTTACAATACTTGTAAAAAGTCTGTGGAAATACATATATTGTTATTGGCTTTAATTAGTGTTTTTGTTTACATAAATTTTAATACTTTTTTTTTTACTGATTAAATACCGGTTGTTTTTAGACTAAATTCATATCTTGTTTGAATTATTGTCTTTCTTTGTGCAGTAAGTTTAAGTAAAATTAATGTCACAAAAATATATAATTTTTATTATAACTAAAAGCAAAACCAAAAAGCATCAATAACAACTTTTTTGAGTAATGAAATGTATCTTTGTTATCTTTCAAAATAAATATTTTTTTTCTTCTGAATAAATATATACAGTATAATACTGTAGTATATTTAAATTACATTATAATGAATTTGTTTTGGTCAGCAGCATGTTATTTGGGGATATTAATAATAAACTATATAATGTATAATATATTATGTATGCATTAGTTTCTTTTTTCTTTTAACATTAGGATTTATCAGCAATCAACATTATTGAACACTATCTTTCTCTTTTTGAACCAGTTAATCAAAGTTTTTTCATTATTATTGTAAAAGTATATAAACTAAGAAGCAGTTTAATACACTATACAATCTTTAATAAAAACAGGAAGAAACCATAAGCTGCAATGCTCGATAATTTCTATTCTAAAGATACAGTAATTTTCTCTAACAATACAAATTACTAAACTTAATACCTGTATATACAGTATATTAAATAGGTGTAATCCTAACAAAAAAAATGTAGAATGCACTAAAGGAATAGGCTTCCTCCTAATAACATATAATTACAGTGAGCTTCAAGATTTCATTTTTGTGAATTACAAAAGATCACAAACTACAATATATTTTTATCATATACAGAATATTTAAAAATAATCTTACCTTTAATTCTTCATCTGTTAAATTTTCTCCGAGTTCTTTGGCTACTCGTTTGAGGTTCTTGAATGAAATTTTTCCTGTTTCATCATCATCGAACAATCGGAAAGCTTTTAAAATCTCTTCTTTTGTATCCTTTTCAGCCATTTTTATGGTCATCATTTGAAGAAAATCTTTAAAATCTATTGACCCTATCGAGACAAAAAAAAAAGTTATTGCAAAATTTCATTCTTAGTAGTAAACAATATTTTATCTGAATATTAGATTTAGTATTTGAATTACATTTTTTTTTAATATAGACATTTTGGGAGTTCGTTAAACTTGAATTATAAAATATTACGTCTGTCCTAATTTTATAGAAAGTATTATCCCATTTAAAATGGCGTGTAAATATTATTTTGCTTGATCCAAAAGGTTTTTTTTTTTGGTTTTTTTAATTTTAAGAAGCCAATTTTCATATTACATTCTTCCGATTCAATGTTTTTAAAACTACCATAATTTTATTGTTGATCTATTACACAGCTGAATTTTAAATGAGACAAAAGCCATGGAAAATTAAAAAAAAACAAAAAAAAAAACAACCCACCACTTACCTGTACCTTCTTTATCAATTTCAGCAATCATCTTTTTAATTTCTTCTTTTTTCGGTTCAAAACCTAATGCTCTCATAGCCACCTATTAAAAAAAAGTTTAAAAAAATTTATACATATAGTAGCCTAGTAAATATAATGTTCTTTACTAATAGGCAATGTTAGTTAATTGATAATAAAGTTCAAATAAATTAAAATATAGTTTAATCTTACATGAGCAAACCATAATAATCCATTATTTTTTCATTAGATATCAGGTATTAGTTATCAATAGGGCTAGAATGGTCAAGTAAATAAAAAATTTACCTTTGAATGCTAATCTTTTGCATGAAATATTTATTTATATGAAATAAAGTTAATGACATCGATTTTATAGTAGGGACGACTGTTGTACTATTTATGCATTTTTTTCAAATACTGTAGCCTAAGTGGTGCCATTTAAAAGACTGTTTAATCCTACTTAGTGAACTACCTAATAAATTTAAAATTTAAGCAATACCTTCTGATAGAGCTGTAATTTAAAAAAAAAATTGTTTCACGGTACAAGATGATCATGTACTTCATGTTAATAACAGCAATTATTCAACTAAACTCTTCAATTTAACAAATAATGATTAAAATTAGTTATTAATTCTGATACTCAAAATTTGGATTTGATTGCTGAAACAGATATTATTGAAAGAACAAATATTGGATTAACTGCTGTCCAAAACACATTTTAATACTGTATCTGAAATAAATTTTGATGTACTTGGCCCAGAACTTTCTAAGTCTTCAGATTCCCTCTTAAAAAATGCAGTAACATTTATTCTAATCACAACAAAAAACCTCTGCCGAGTTTGATGCTTCTTATTGTAACACTATTAAAGATATTATACAGTACAATAAAAAAATGAAGAATACCAAACAAACAGTTACAGATTTAAATTTGTGTATATGAAAATTGTTCCATAAATCAATGCCGGTATTCCTCATAATAAAATAATATAATGTGCTAATATAAATAATTAAAGAAAATTATGCCAAAAAGAAATTCAGATGTTAATAATCTTGATCTAGCTGTATGTGTGAAAATCATATACGGGTATTAGATATTAATTTAACTCCATTTCAATCAACACTGAACCTCTCTACTTATGAAAAAGATTTAAACTAACCTTTTTAAAGTTCTATTTCAACTACTACTTTACAAACAGATGCAATTTTATCCTCTGTAAATCCTAATCCTATCATTTTAATTTTGGCATATGACTGAGATTGTATTTGGCAAAATTCCTACTATTAAATTAAATCTATCATATTGGACATGATGCAAATTATTTATGTGATGGTTACAGTCCACCCTGCTCAACTGACATCTCAGTTAAATCAAGTCCTGAATCTAGTGCCTTTAAATCAAGAGTAATCAAAGCAATTGGAATATCAATATAATCTCCAATGGGGTAATACTACCTTTGCTATTTATTATTCAAAATGTTACGAGTCTCAAAAATAAATTTATTGATGACAAATTATTTTTTTATAAGGGCTTTTTCAAATTATTATTTTAACAGTACAGTAACTTCTCAATTATACTGTATTTTATGGGTATCCAATTTTTTTTTAAAACGCCAAGGTAATTATAGATAGCATTAGAAACACACTTTTATTCAAAGTATTAAATAATTATAGAGCCAGAGGACGATATTTTAAATTGTGCAGTTTGTATTAGGCGACTACGATAAACATTGCAAAAAAATATGTGCATTGAGGACAATGGTTCAGCAGAACAATCAGAGAATTTGCAGGTGTTGATGAATATACTCTTTCCAGGCTATGGACAAGTAAAGGATAAAGAAATTCAGTACTCGCTTATATTCTCGATTATAAACAGAATCTCCTTCACCATTCTATAACTAAGTTTAATAACCATTCACATACCGTACCGGTATTTCAAAAGATCTAATTCAATTAGCGAATCAGCCACTTAATATAAAATGAGAAGGATCAGACAATATTAAACATTACTTTTATGTGAATTGCATTATGAAACTAGAAAATATTATTTTAAAGTGACATGTTTCTGGAAAGCATCAATGTTATCATTTTAAAAGCATACTACAGCTCCAATTAAAAGTTATAATAAAAACAAAACCTTTGTTCATTCAGTTTGTCTTAATGTAGCTTTGCCACATGAAATAGCTTAATGTAATGGTATTAAAATTTTATTAATTAAATTTCAAGTTGTCAAACTTTTAACATAAAGAAATAAAAGCTATAAGTCATAATATTAACATAATTTATTTTTAAATTAAAATAAATTTAAATCATGCATGTAATCTAAAAAAAAACAGAAGTCTTTATAAAATAAAATTTCTTATTTATTTATTGGACCTTTTTTTTTTTCTTTCCAGAAACTTTGGCTATGAATAGGCTAAATGGTTCTTGCGTATTAATGGTACTACCGTTAATAGGTAAACAAATATTTTGTGGTACTACCAATTCAAATTATCGAAATCGATCAAAAACGGTTATTTCACGCTTTCATCATCATAGGGTTGGGGCATAGTGGGTTTAATACGTAGTTGGAGTTAGGGTTCAGGGTAGTTGTAAGGTTAGGACTGTAAACAAAAGTGTGCGGTAGTAACGTTAATATGTAAGTGCCGGCTAAATTACCAGAATTTTTAATTTTCTTAATTAAGAATTTGACTAAACGGGGAACATGGTTGAGATCTTAATTTATTTTATTCTTTCATTCATTAAAAAAAAAATATGCAGATTCTAAAAACTATTAAATGTACTGAAAACAGATAAAGTAAAGTACCTTTAATTCTTTGACTTCTATAGTTCCTGTACCGTCAGTATCAAACAAATCAAAGGCATCTCTAATTTCTTGTTTTTGTTCTTCAGTTAATTCTGGTTTAGGACCACTCTTTTTCCTCTGACCACCAACATTTGTCTTCTTGAACGATGCCTAAAAAATAAAGTTACATTATCAAATGTTATATTTGAAAATAAGTTTCTGGACAACAATAATTACTACAGGTGACTTCAATTAGGCCTATACAAATATCAAGGACCTTAGAAAATTTATTATAACAAAGCCAACGTGTAGCTCACTAATGTAGGCCCTCAAAATGTTAATGATTCTAGATTCGCAGCCCAAATAAACTCGCTAAAGCTAGAGGTCACGGAATTAACTTATAGACAGATTTTAGAAAGAGACGAAAATAGGAGGCAGGTTATCTGTGACTTCTGTAAAAAGCCTGGACACATAGAAAGAAAGTGTCCACAAAAGTAAAAAACGGAGAATATGAACCCCATTGTTGGTGATGGCTCCACTTTGTTAAACTCCAACATGCAGCATTCGTAGGATCCGTGAATGCTGATGGAGATAATCTCAACAAATCAATCGGACCCCTGAATTCCAACCCTTCCAAGCCCTTAGGACAAAAAAAAAAAAAACCTAAGAAACTAACAAAAATGGAAACTAGCAAATAAAAAGAAAAATAATAAGCAAGTTAAATAAAAAATAACTAAAGCCTAGTCCAACACACATGGTAAAAAATAAACTAGCCCTACCTGATAAGCCCACTCATCCACCTGAATATATCTCATTCAATTTATGGGAGATCTTGAAAGATAATCCTGTAGAGAAATGCAAAATAAACAACCCCGAAAGATACGGCAACAATCTCATGGTGGTAAATAATAGCGCTAGTGGCATGAAACAAAACAAAATGGCGGAGGGTACATCTGGTGAACCCATCAAAAATAAGCAACAGAAGAACAAACACTTGCTCCAAAATAAGACAAAAATACGATAAACTAGCAAAAATAAACTAACCACTACAGTCAAATTTTCAGACATTTATGAGGATAAACCCATAATAGTAGTAGGGATTGCAGGTAACAAAATTTATGCACTCCTCGACACTGGCGTGGAAAATTGTCTCCTCAACTAAGGTTGCATCAAAACAGAGCAGTGCAGCAGTAAAACAATGGTGGTGTCGATAAGGTCACCAGTCTCCGAGAGAACGTTAGACGGCCTGTGAACCATAATAAATATTAAAATAGCAAATAAAATTATAACTCAGCCCGTGTGTATAGTAAAAAATGCAAGAAAGGACACCCTTTCACATGATACTTGGCTTCGATATGTGCACAATATATGACGCCATCATAAACTGCGAAAAATGTACCGTTGAATTCAAGTTCAACAAACCTAGGTTACGTGAACCCCTAAGCACGCACCGAGAGAAAAACAAAGTTTGCTGTTAAACTACTGCAACTATCAACAAACAAAATGGCGGATGCAAACTATACGAGCAGTTTAGAACTTCTGAACTGGGTTTAAGCAATACACATAGGGAAGCACTAGAACTTACAAAACATGAAAGCATTCTGATAGAAGACGTGACAAACATGACAGGAGCAAACATACCGCCTTACAAACCAAAATTTAAAAATTAGACACCAATCTACCAAAGACAACATCGTATACCACACACACACAGTATGAACCGTTACGACTACAACTTNACAAATTAGAAAAAGCACACATAATAAAAAGGTACACAGTTCTTACAACTCCCCTGTGTTCATTTTAACCAAAAAAAGACTCTAAGGAGGTGAGGATATGCTTGGATCACCGCAAAATCAACAAACAAATTGTTACCGAGCAGTATCCGATTATGACAATCGAAGATATCCTCAAAAACCTAGGGGACGCTCACCTAGACTTGAACAATGGCTACTTCAACATCAAATTAATCGAAGAGGCCCAAATGGTTGCCTTCAGTGGACTGTTTGCAAAATATACATTTACCCGCCTTTGTCAAGGATGTGTAACATCCGCCGCCATCTTTCAAAAGATTATGGTGGAGTGCCTTCATGACATCATATTAAAAGGTCATGTCTTCGTGTACCTCGATGACATAATAATACATTCACCAAACATAGAGGAATACCTAAATACAATAGACGAAGTTCTCTAAGCCCTAGAAAAAGTAAACCTAACTGTCAAACCCTCAAAATGCAAACTATTCAGGGAGTCTATAAAATATTTAGGTCACATGGTAGATAAGAATGGATGTAGGCCTGTAGAAAATAGCGTGTCAGCAATTAAAAAATTAGCTAGACCCCAAACAGTAAAGGGAGTGAGAAGTTTTTTGGATAGCCTAAACTTCTACCGCAAATTTATAGACAACTTTGCTGAAATAGCAGCCCCACTTTATNACCTACTAAAGAAAATAAATACAAAATTATATGGAATAACAATGCAGAAATAGCTTTCCAAACATTGAAACAAAAACTTAATACAACACCATTACTCGCATTTCCAAGATACAATAAGTCTTTCATCATAAAACAGACGCCTCCCTCACATCATTAGGCGCGGTACTCGAACAGGAAAACGAAACAGGAGACTTTCAGCCCATTGTATACGCTAGTAATAGGTTAAATAAGACCGAATGAAATTATGCGGTCATAGAGCGAGAGGCACTCGCCATCGTGTTCGCCTTGGATCAATTTAAACATATGACCTAAGGGAATAAAATAATCCTACTAACTGACCATAAACCACTCATATACTTGATAGAACTAAAGGACACAAACTCAAGGGTAGCAAGATGGATGATTAATATTCAATAAAATGACATCCACTTCAAACACATACCGGGTAGGCTAAATAGTCTCGCAGACATGCTCTTACATAATCACAAAGAAGACGTGATCACCACATGCACACTATAGACCACAAAAAAACCAATAACAATAGAATTAATGAAACAAGAACAACAAAAAGACAGTTTCTGCTCAGATATGATTAACAAAATAAAAGAAAATAATAATTATACTATAGATGAAAACAATATCTTAATGAAACTAGTCAATTAGGAAAGACAAACTTCACAGCTTACAGAACGAGATCGCAAAATCAGAAATATTCTCTAATCTGCAGAACGCATCGATTAATAATGCCAGGAGTAAACATAGAGGGCGTCGCCTTCGCTAGTTTAATATTGGAGACCCTGTGCTTTGCCTTGATGTACCCAGTTATGCTGGTCATAACCGTAAGGTCAACCAAAGATATACAGGCCCCTATACGGTAACCAGAAGGACGAGACTGGCAAATTACATTATACAGGACATAAAACAACCAGATATTACGAAAAAAGTGCACGTGGACAAACTAAAACCCTATATATACAGAACACTATTAGATGATGATGAAACAGGTAGTACTACCCCCAATCCTATGAATAATAAAAACACTCAAAATGAACAAAATATTCCAATCATCACTTTCCCAAATGAGGAAGAGGAAAACACACACGACTCGGAGCAATCCGAAAAGCAATTTGAAATAGTCCCATATGAGGATTATTTATTATCGCTGCAAGGGCACATAAGATTAAAGTGCCGCCTGATGAGACGGCCAGTGTCAATTTTGCTCAACAGCAGCACTTATATAACTCAGAGGTCTTGGATACTAATGAACTCAGGGCCAAACAATTTGTTGAGATTGAAGACCCAGAAGTATTACATGGATACTTCTTACGAAGTAAGAGTTTGACAAAGTAGAAAACAAAAAAAAAAAAAGAAAATTACCTAGGTAAAACAAAGACAAAAGAGTCAAAATAATGGTCATTCAAAAACACATTCACACATAACACAAATCAAAAAAAAAAATTTAATACTCAAACTTTAAAAGTAATAGTAAACAAAAGACTTAATAAAACAAGAAAAACAAACAGTTCATCAAAAAAAAAAAGTCACTTTTGTAGACCCGGAAATCGGGGGTCAGCTAAAATAACCCCGACCCCCTCCTCCAAAGGGTTAATCTTGTAGGCTTGGCTAGCCTTATTTGCATTCTCTGCCATTAGCGTGTCCCCATACGTCGGCCTGGGCGAGACATGATGCGCACTTCACAAAAATATAACAATTCAGGCATCCAGGGCACTTCTGAATCAGGTTGGCCCCCCTTTCTTGGCAAGTTTGAACTCTGGCCTTGCTTCTGATCAGCCTGGGGCCTGGTCTTTCTTCTGGGCCTCTTGTGCTTATTATTTTTACACTTAAGGGGGGTGGCAGCAACTTTCTCCTCCAAAACTGGAGAACTCAACTCCTCTCTCACAGCAGACATGAAAATAATTATTTTAATAAAAAAAAAATCCTTTTTATGTGCTCAGCTTTGCAGAAGAGAAGCAAACGCTAAAGTAACAAGCTTCAGCACTCCAGTAACCAAGCACATTGCTTGGAAAAGGAGCGTTGAAGTTTACACTAAACACATTTAGGTAAACTTCAGAATGAGAGCACAGCTCCCATTCCTTCAAAAAAAAAAAGGGAAGCCCTAATGCCTTTTAGAAAATGTAATAATAATCACAATACAAAAAAAAGGGAGAACTTTATAGCGACTCTTTATTTTTCACATTGATGGATTGTTAAGTACAGGAATATGTACCTGATTGCAAAAGCTAAAACAGTTCAATTGAACTTAAACAAGTGCTAGTGGAGGCATATTGTGGTTGAAGCTTAACGTTGGGGTTCACAAATTTTTAAATGCATTTGAAAGGGTTCCATGGCCAGATTTAATTGGGAAACACTGAACTAGACAGCAACAGCACAATGTAACTTATCATAATGTTGCATTAATCACTTAGTAGACAACATTGTACCAACGATTACTAAACCCTATGAAAAAAAACAGATTACTATAGCCTCCCTATAAAATTATTTATTTTTGCTTTTTTCATTGAAATTCTACAAGACTATTATAGAAATAAAATAGTTATAGCGTGATAAATATTTAACCTGAAAATGAGAACTAAAATTACTGATGGATCACTTCTGAAATCTAGTAACATCATCATTAATGGTGTCTAATAAATTTGGAGCGAAATAGAAAAATGGGCTGTATGAATAAAATGAACCTACAAAAAATATTTGCATAAATTTTCATGAGATTTTGACAATTTAAGAAGCCTTAAAATCTGATAGTCAAGTTATGGAATATAATTCATGTTTTTTATGTGACCTCAAGATCAAGTCAATTTTTTTTTTTAATTTTAGCAAGGGCTTAGTTGCTATACATAAAAAACAATGCTAGTCATTATTAGTCAAATACTGTACTATAATACTATATGACCATTGGTACTACTTTTTTTTACTCTTCTACCATTTAAAGGGAAAAAGAAAGGATTTTTTTTTTTAACTTTACAAATTTAATTATTAAAATACAAATAGCCTTGCTTAAATTCAATTCGATCTACATTGTTTTTCTAGTTTTTAGCTACAGTATTTATCTTTTTTTTTTTTTAAATAATGAGCTGCCTCATTTTTTTTGAGTTTTAGAATTGGAGATAAGAATTAAATCAGGTATTGGAGTTTTAAATTCCAATTGTAATTATTTATTGAATTCAATAAAAAAAAAATGCATATATACAGTATATCTTGAAAGCATAGAAAATATACATTTTTGATCATCTGTAAAAAATAATTTTTTGAGGGTTTACATATGGATATTATTTATGTAAATAGATTCAATTTGAAGTCTTCGGGGGAAAAAATGTAGACATTGCTTGATTAATTCCCCCTTCCCCTTCTGTATTGTTTAAATAAATGGTCAGTAAAATGACAATGTTTAACTGAAGCTTTTTTGTGTCACTGTAATGATTTAGGTGCAATTAAACATCGTTAATTATTATGTTTGAATTATGCCTAATGGAATTTTATTCCATTAAGCATTCCGTGGAGTTTTGCATAAATAACAGATGGAGGTATTTCTCAGTGATGAGTAGGAACTAATTTAAAAGAACACGTTCTTTGGAACAGTTCTTTTTTCAAGGAACGTGCCAGAAACTCGTTCATTTTAAAAAATAGGAACGAACACCAGAAAATAGTTCCTTTCAATTTGAAAATGGTTGTCGTTCCTCTTTATTTCTACAAAATAATTTAGTTTAAACAGAAAAAAAAAAACATCAATCTAAATAATGGTAATTAAAATCTAATTATAAACTTTTATTTCTTACATTGTAAATCCAAAATTTCTCTTTTTAGAAATCATGTTTAAAATAATCTGAAAATCATAAATTTATTTTATTACTTTTTAAAAGCAATTTATTACATTTAAGTCATTTATTGTTATGACGTCATGCAAGCATCAACTTAATTTAAGCACAAAAAATTAAAGCTAAATAATCTGTACAAATCTTTTTTTTCTGAATATAGAAAAAGCAAAAAAGTATAGCCTACTTTCAATAAAAAAAAAAAAGTTGAATGTTATAACATTATTTGTATAATTTTTTGATAAGCTACAGTAGATGGCGACTACCAGCGTCTATAGAAGTAAGACCCTGCCATCATTTAAATAATTGCCAGCTTGTAATTACTATAGATTAATTAGGTGTTTATAAATCTAACTGATGATTGCTAATTTATTTAGCAAAGAGTTTGATGGGCTGATGAACTTCTATTCTCAGACAACTGGTTGCATATTCTTGGGTGTAGACTGACAATTTGATGAATTGGTAACCGAAAAGATAAATTTTTTGTGAAAGAATTGGTTAATTTGGCTTGGATGGAAGTGAGTCAATGCAGTTATTTCTGTAGGAGCAATTCACCCAGTTGACTGGTTGACATACAAATACCCACATAATCGTGCAGCACAACATAAAGACAAAGAAATAATTGAAAAGCAGTATAACTTTATATTCAGCATAACTATTACAGAATGGTATGCCAGGTTTTATAAAAAAAGAAAATAAATTTGAAAACTGTACAAGAAGATTCTCTAAGTCAGTTCATGGGTTGATTATTGACAAATAACTGTCATGGTTAAAATCTTGTCAATCCACTGCATCTTATAAATCTATTCATAAAAATAAATGTTATCAACAAGAGCAACTATAATGAGTAGGCTTATACTCTAATGATGCGTTCCAATTTTATCACGAGTCATGACTTTAATAGAATTTGCCTAGAAATTAAAAAACCATCAAGCATTATTGCTTTCAAAAATAGTCTAGATACCTTTCTCTCAAAAGATAACAAGTTTCTGAGTTTAACAATTTAGTTTCCTTTGTATTAATACTTTTTTTTTCCTTTTCTAAATGCATTGATCCTAAATGTCTTATTACTAATATATTTGCTCCTAAATAAATAAAATTTACACAATTTTGCAAATAATAAATACTGACCCTAGAGTAAGCTATGATGATTGGTGAAGATTACAGCAAAATTGTCCCAATGACTATTGTATGATTATTTTTAACACTAATAGTATATTAGCAAGCTAAGATTTTCAATTAAAATAGGTATTGAACAGATGGAAAATTTGCCTTTAAAATACAAAAAATTTTAATTACAAAATTTTTTCGGAGGACTTCGGTTATCCCTTTTCCCCTCCCTCCTTATCAGGTTTAGCCTTTGAATAGCGTTGCCAGATGTCCTCTTTTCACTGGCCATGTCCTCTTTTTCGACTAAAAAAAAAAACACATCCGGGTGGATTTTTTTAAATAAGTACCATTTTTCAGGTATATTCCAGTTTACGTCCCCACCAAATGATCACCATACATGACGTAAAAGTAAGATAATTACAAGGTACAATAACCTTTTTTTGATAGTTTTAATATTTTATTAGTTCTAACCTTAACCCTGATCCCTAACTCCAACTACGTGTCAAATCCACTATGTCCCAACCCTAGGATAATCGAGAGTTGCAATAACCCTTAAAGTCGGCCATCTTAGGGGGGGAGGAGCACGTAAACTTGGAATGTACCCTTAAAGACTGTCCAAAAGCTAAAATTTATAGTACGGTAACAAAAATATCTCCTCTAACCTTAGGACAATCCAGTAAATCCTTTTACACAAATAACAAATGGAAACATTAGTACAATAATCAAATGAAATTACTGTAAACAATAATTACGTATTGTATAAGATTCTAAACGATTGAATTGAAGTTTAATAATTTAGAATCTTCATAACAATGCTCTTCCGATCCCATGTCAGTGATCTGGAAGGATTCTTATGAAGATCATAATTCATGTTGTTTATTATAACAAATTTGATATTCATAAACAAATAAAGCACTTAATTAGCTAGTCATGGATTCAAATGAAAATCTGATCATTATTATGAAAAATATAAATAATTTGACTAACCATATTGTTAAGAATACTTTGAGTTTATTTGCAGCCTTCAAATATTAAACGCAGAGCCCGGATGATAGTCTCACGCAATTCATTTTGCTTTTATACTAATGGCTTTAAATAAATTTGTAAAAATCTAGAAAATAAATACAAATTATCTAATGTATTATATTGTAAAATTTATATTTTCTTTTTATATAATTATTTTTCATAATTTGACAATAAATATCACTAATATTTTTAATATTTATGTCCAATGAAAAGGAAGATCGTACAAAAGAAAGAAAATCAGGAGATCTTAAAGATTTTACAGCTGTATATACCGTACCTAGATAGACGTTAACTCGCTAGCTGATTACTGATTAGAGGTACAGTAATACTCAAAAGAGACCGGCAGGAAGGAAAAAAAAACAAGGTCGCAATGAAGGTAAAAATCCCTTTTATCAGAAACAATAATACTTTTCTTTTGTCATCTATTTTGTGTTATAAAAAATAATGTTTATTTTCCATTTTTCTGCTCTTAATAAAACAATAATTGGAAAGGGTGTGACTATTCCAGCTACAAATATAGCTAGCTACCTGATGATTTGATTATCAGGCAATAAAGTGATGACAATTATAATTTATTTTTAGCTTGAAAATAACTCTTCTCTTTTGCTTGAATTATATTGAATTTTATCTTCTGAAAAGTCATTTCTTTTATTGTATTGAACACCTATTGATATAAAATTTTTCACTAAATGAATGAGTTTGAAATAAAATACTAGCTTTTTCAATAAATAAGACCTATCAGTTAAAAATATATAATTTCTAATTTGAGCAATGAAAATTTTGCTTTTATATAAACTCTAACTCTAATATACAATTTAAATAAGTTTTTTTTATTTGTCAAATTCATTGAAAATAAATTCAATATTGAAACAACATGCAATGAAAAATTTCACTATTTTTTTTTTTTTTTTGAAGAGAGAAAAAAATCAGTCCACTTAAATTTTGAAAATAACTGTGGCTGTGCAAATGTTTATATTGTAACTCAGTGTTTACAGAGATCACGGGACATGGTGTTGCCATATTCTAAGGATCCAAAATAGGACACCTTTTAAAAGGATGTTTCTGGGGGCATAACGTCTAACTTTAAGTTCTAGGGGATGAACTTCAATTGGGAATATAGTGGCATAGAACCAGTTGAGAAAGATGAAAAATACTAGATATAGGCTGCTGATGAGCACTCAACCAACCCCTCGGAATCTAGAAGAGCACAGAAAAAGGGAGAGATTATTAGGCCAAACCCCAATAAATCTGATTTTGAAACTAATTTTGTGAATTCTTAGTGCAAAATGCACTACAGTAGGCGTCACTTAATGGCAGCCGCTTATAAGACTCAAAAATGGCCAAACAGACATTTAACTTCATGTTAATATTCTGAGAATCAAAAGTTTCACATAATGGACTTGAAAACAAATGTTAAAATATGCTTAAAATACTTTAAAATTATATATTGTGGGGAAAAGATAATATGCTAAGATCATGGCATCCACCGTATTATATCGACATTTAAGAAATTGTTAGAAAAAGTGAATATAAACTGATAAACAATTATTTTTATAGGAAAGATTTTGATCATGTCAAATTTACCACTTGTAAATATTATAAATGATTTCTTTATATTTTAATGCACAACTTTAACAATGGACCTGGAGGAGCACTCTTCAATGAAGGTCTAGCTCTTTTCTTTAGGAAGTAAATAAATTATCTTTAAATTTAAAACTTGTACTGTTTTTGTAATATGTTATTTTGCTTTAACAAAAGCATCTAATTTTTCACTACATTTTATTTTGAATTGTGTTTAAAAAATAATCAGCTCTTGATAAGAAAATGTTAGCCTACATCAAACTTATTTATTTCTGCTCTGATATAGTCACATTTTAATAACAGCTCTGAAGAATAGGCCTTTATTACAGAGCACTTCATGATTATTCAACATTTAAGCATTTCCTTGTTTCCAAGAAGAAATCATAGTGATTGGAAAAAGTAAAAATTATAGTTATTTTTGTGGCATAAAGTACTTCACAGTTATTATTTTTGAAGATAATCCTAAAATAGGATTAAAGCCTGTTGTATGAATGGTAATTAATCAAAACATTG
>PXIH01S0001584.1:16301-27003 GCA_003024985.2 Euperipatoides rowelli
ATATATATATATATATAATATAATATATTGTAACATTCGGCTGTTACATACGCCATTCATCACACACACACACTGTATTTTTGTCAGTTTCTGGCCCTATATGAGTGACTTACATGTGGTTAAGGATCATACATCATACTGTTTTAACAAACTTCTCAAAAGGTTTAATTTATTTTTCCTTTATCTTCCATCAAAAGTTAACCTCCAATTTCTCACTTTCCTGACTCAAGGGTTGTTAATGAGTTCTTTTCTAAAAGATTGCGATCTAATCTCTTTTGTATTAACGTTATCTAATTTTGTGTTGTATTAACATAATTAATTATATCTTTCACATAAGTAACTTAAGTCTTGGAACCACTGTAGTATCCATAATTTATTACCTAAATCACATTTATACCAACTTATTACTTTTTATTAGGCAATTTGAAAATACCATACTGCACATCTTATAGGACTTTACGAGCAATGGTAATCTGTTTAGAGTTTTGTGCCTTCGACCGCTTTGAATGTGATATTGTCTAAACTTTATAGACCAAACTTAAGATTAATGTAGTGGAGTTATAAGCCTCTCAAAAAAAATTTAAGTAAATACTGTACTATATATGACATTGTGACTTAAATAAAATAATTGTACAAAATTTTAAATAACAATTATTTGCTATAAAATAATAATAATAAAAAAAATAATGATATTCTGGCACTTCATGAACCAATGACATCAGAATCTTCAGACTTCCTGTTTCTTCAATTTTCATCTTTATCTTTTAATGAATATTTTTGTTTTTATAGATTTATCCTGCAAGGAATTTTATTTAACGGATACTTATACTCTATCTGCAATTGCTTTGATACTTTCCAGAAGAAATAGGTATAACTGTTAATGCCAATAAATACATATTACTCACTCTAATTGAGATACACTACTTAAATGTTTCAAATTTTATCACTAAAAGTACACATTCTTTGAAACCTTTCCCATTATCTCTTCAGCCTGGAGTAGGCTGTTATTCGAGAGGTCTCAGTAACATTGTTATATATTAATATCTTATAAAAACACATATAAAACAACACATAAGGCAAAAATAAATCTATAACATTAAATTTTCTATCCTCCCAACTATCTAGAACGTCCTTGATATCTATAAAATACTGTGAAAGTTTATATATTGTGCAGAACTTACAGGAATTCAAAATATTTTTTTTTCTAAACTCCTTTAGTGTATTGAGCTTCTTATATTTATAGATATTTTGTTCCAAATATTAGGAGCCATATGTTTAAAAGAGCCTTCAATAAGTGTTTTCCTATGAGAATATTTCATAAGGTCTCCATGTGTGATTGATCTAGTGATACATCCTTGGTGAATAAGGCCTACGGGAGCCAGGTTGTTAGTACATTTCCACAATAATTGAGCAAAATGTAAGTGCTGTTCTTCACTTAAAGAAAGCCATCCAAGAATCTTTAAGGCCCCCGAGGCGGTAGATTGGCCAGGCCCAAACACAATAGCTCTAGCTGAGGAATTCATTATAATTTGAAGCCTATTTTGCAGTGCAGAACCACAATTAATCCTTATTGTATCATAGAAATTTAGATTTGATGCTATAAGACATCATAAACCATACATAATTCTTTTTGTGTTAGGTAATTTCTTAATTTGAATAACAATCTCACTTTGTAAGCAGATTTTTTGACTAGATCATTTATGTAAGTCCCATTTGAGAAAGCAGTCTACTGTATATGGAAACCCAGTATCTTTATAGAAGGGGAAAATGAAATTTGTTGATTATTTATTGTTAAGGAAAAATTATACATTTCAAATTTATTATAACTTTTCCTGGAACTTATGATATGGTATACAAAGTTTTTTTTACTATTTAAGCCGAGGAAATTTTTATTCGACCAGACAGATATTTTTCAAGGTCATCATTTAGAAATTATTCCATGGTTTTTAGGTTAGAAGCAGAACTCTTTGCTATCTTTATTGCCCAAGATATCCGGTAAATTATTTATGTAAATCAACATTGAAAGTCCTAGCATGGATCCCTGAGGAACTCCTGATTTACCTGGTTTGAAGTCCGATAAGGTATTTTTTAATTTTACCGCTTGATGTCTATTTATTAGGTACCATACTATGAAACCATTTTAGTACATTATCATCAAAGCCAGTCTGTTTTAATTTTAAAAGTAACAATGGGATGGATATGCTGTCGAACGCCTTTTTCAAATCCAGAGAAATAACAGCGGTCAATTTATTTGTTTCAAGATTTTTGAGTCAATCGTTAGTTAGAGTGAGGAGACATGTCTCAACTGAGTGTAGTGGTCTAAAACCACTTTGGTAGGGGGGAATCATAGACCAGTGATCGAGAAATTCAAATAACTGTTTTGACTATCTTTTCCAGAATCTTAGCCATTATTGGTATGATGGATATTAATCTATAGTTTTCCGGTTCATTTATGTCTCCTTTTTTATGAATGGGGATAACAACTGCTATTTTTCACGACGAGAGAGAAAAAACAATTTTTTAGAGAGGCATTGATTAGATACGTGATAATGTCCAGTGTAACGGGAAGAGACAACTTCAAGAGTTTAGAGCCAATCTCATCATGATCAGCAATAGATGATTCAGGCATTGTGTTTATAATTCCTTGAACTTCTGACTTTTCCACTGTTTTGAAAGACTTCACTCTCTTAACATCAACATTTTTGTGTTTGTCTTTTAAAGCTGAATCATCATATTATTTTATCTAATAAGGAGAAAAATCCTTTATCAGAGCAAGTGTCGCCAAAATTTGTAAAGAAATCATTTAAAATATTCACAGTTAACGAGCAATTTTGCAAAAAATCCCTTATCGGTCCTCTGCCGGTTATTTCATTTACAATCTTCCATAAGGTCCTGGTATTTCCTTTATTATTTAAATTTTTCTCTCTGTAGAAATGTTTTTTCTTTTTTCTTATGATCCCATTCAATTTATTTTTTATTTTTTTATATTTAGACCATAATTCATGGCTACCCATGCACAAAGCTTTTTCTTTAGCTCTGTTTTTTGTTCATTATATTTTAATGCTTCTTTATCAATCCGTGAAGCTCTTTTGTGATATTTACTTTTGGTAATTTTGATTTTTGGACCATTTACATTTATTACATCCAGGAAATAAGTGAAGAGATTAGTTTGCTGGTCCAAGTCACTAAGAAGTATAATATTATGTCAATGTCTTATCATGGTCAAGGATTTTACAGTTTCTGACATTGCATGCTAATTTCATTTTTTTTTTGGAAATCTTGAAATTTATTATAAATGAAATCATTACATGATCGCTAAAGCCAGTGGAAAATTGTATCTCGGATATTATATTATTATTATTAGACCATACCTGCTCAATTAGAGTAGCGGAGTTTGTAGTTAGCCTTGTGGGGCAATTAATTAATTGGCTAAAAGAGTAAGGTGTGAAAATGTCTTGAAGCCATATGAAATTTGAATCCTGTTTTAATAGGTTCATATTAAAATCACCCATGATAATACATGGGTGCAAAAAAGATGTAGCATAATTTAAAACTTTTGAGATATCTTCTTTGAATTCAATGTTTGGAGGGTGATCTATTGCAACAAACAAAAGTGGACTAGTTCCTGGGCACTTTGGCTTTAATTTAAAAAACTTCATTTCAACAGACGAAAACCAGTCTTTTATTCCCAATGTGGTAATCTCAATGTCAGATCTGATATAGGCCAATATATCCAGAGGCATAGCATGACTGTTTGGTACCCGGGGCNTTTTATAGATTCATTTATATTCAGAAAATATAAAGTGTTTATTTACTTTATTGGTGACATTCCAGGTTTAGGAGTAGCAATGCTTGCTAATTTATAAACATCAGGTTTGGTATTCAAATTGTTCTATTTAATGTAAATTATACTAAGGTAATGTTACCAAAGCTTATAAAAAGGTGTTTTAATAATTGTTGGCTGTTCTTTCCTGTCTCCACTGTCATCTCATTCATTTTCACAAAACTCAGTCATCTGGTCTGGGGACGGGTGACCGTGTCAAGACGACGGTATCCTCTGGCCTTTGCATGATACCCGTCGCACATTTTTACTAAGTCCGGACCACGAGTGAATTACCGCCGGCTCAGTTAATCATATCTACTTATAGTAACCACCTTTTTGTGTAACTTAGCTCAACTGTAGTAGTAACCTGTTGTGCTCAACAGCCTATTATTGGAAAATGTATTACAATATAGTGTCTTTGTAATGGAAACCTAACTACAGTGATAAGGTAAGATGTTATTAGTCTTTCCGTGTATGTCTACTTTCTGCCTGTTTGTGTAGAATTATTTTCATTTTGTTGTTCAGCTTGAATTAAATATATCTTATTTGTACACTAGCTCTAGTTCATGTGTTAATTGTTATTCTATTTTGTATACTCACCACTTGTCTACTGATCCGGAGAACCCAGTGAGAATGACGTATGTAACAACCGAATGTTACAACATATACATATATATNTTTTCCAACCTTATTTTTAAAATCATCAAAAATCCGACAAAATCAATGCAAAAAAAAAAAAAAAATGGCAAGTTTTTTATTAGGGTTCGGATGAATAAACTAGTATTTGAATATTTGAAAAGTGAGACAAACGAATATTCAAATATTTGATAAGCGGGGTGATGAAAAATTAGTGTCAACATTTTTCTGATGGGAATAAGTTCGATTGGTTTCTAAAAAAAAAAATAATGCAAGTTTCTACCTGTAGAATTTTACATTTACAGTGTAGTAGAAATTGCTAAACATTTAAAAAAAAAAGCTTAAATTTTATGAAAAACTAATCTTTTACAGTGTTCTATTTCCTCCAAAATAATGTTAAAGTTTAACCCTTTGGCTTAAAATTACATACAGTAAATCTGAAATCCACTAACAAGAAAAAAATAAAAACAGCTTATAGTAAGCTATAAACAAATAAATTAATTACCTAATACATTATATACTTTATAAGTAAATCTTACATGAGAAAAACTCTCTTACTAGAAGTAACCGATCTTTGTTTTTAAGTAACTCCACCCCCCCCCCCCCCCCCCCCCGTGAATTGTGATCTAGAATCACTGGTATTGCAGCAGGGGGGGGGGGGGGTATCAATAAACATTTTCCAGCTTTTGTGCACACAATTGCTTAAACTGGTGAATTACTGTACATCATCCTCTTGCATTTATGGTTTTAGTTGTAGACTTTTACAAAACTTACAGTATGAATAATCGGAAAAACTGTCAAACATCACTAATGACAAAAAAAAAATGTAAGGCAACTGTTTTACGTGTGAATGATACGATTTTCTTGAACTGTGTATTCAATCAAATCTTCTCTCCTGCCTCTATCATTGTTGTCCCAGATTTAATTTTTAAAAAGGTGACAGCCTTATTAGACTATGATACGGATATAGATGCATAACAAAGGTAAATATATACATACAGTATATAAAAATAAAACTACGCAATTGTCTAAAATAAAGCAGAAATTCTAAGGTCCCTGCATGTCTCTCAGCGCTTCTCACACATGATTACCCGACCCATCCAACTCGATATAGTTGCTGGCATTCTAATTTTGAAGTGGTTGTTTATTCATAGTCAGAAGGTGTTAGAATACAGCAGAACATTAAGTGCAGATTAATAATCAATAAATATGGGCTGGACAATGTTTAAAACTACCTAGTCATAACATATACTCAGGCTAATAATAATAAAAAAGCAAGAATTTAGATTTTTTTTAAAAAAAAAAAAACTATTAAAATATTACTTTTCATTTTTATTAGACGTAAATAAATTTGTGAGCAGCGCTGTTACTGGCTTCGGAACACGCTATTTCAATTAATATGTAGATTTTTGTACTCCGTACAGGACCACCATGAAATTCAAGCACTGGATAATAAGAATTTAAAAAATATGAAGTATAATAAAATAATAAGCCAACTACATAAAACTTTGTGCAAATGTATATGATGATGATTCAATTTAATTTATATAAATTAACTTTGCATAAATTTTGCATATGTGAATGCAGCACCACCTCTATTCATAATTTAGGCCTACTTTTGTGGCAAGAATATTTTAAAAACTGTTCAAGATATTTGTATCAAACCAATTTTATTATTTATAAAGAATGGAGAATGCAAATGAGGAATATCAAATCAATTTCTGCTTTGGTTAATTTTTTTATACATTTTCAAATATTTTTTTTTTTAATATTTTTTAAACTTAATTTATTCATAAATTTATAATTATTTGGTGTAGAACCTTTTCCTTCCCTATTTGCATTCTCAGATATGTATGTAGTAAGTCTATAAAGTTTTATCACTAATTATTATACTTTTTTAATATTCGTTTCCCCCAGCTGAATGATTGGCAAAAAAAACGCAATTGTCAGAAATTGACATTAAAGTTCACAGAAGATTTTATTTTATTTAATTTATCATTTAAAAAATTTTAATTGCGCAAACTTGTTCATTTCTTTTAAAATCTTCAAGTCGTTTTGCCTTTCTTAATATTATTTTCTATATTTCAGACTACTAAATAAATGATTTTCGAATTCTTTACTTTTAGAGATTTATAAACAAACATGTCATCTTTGCCAATTAACCAATCAGGAAGCTTGAAAACATGACCTTTCATCTAGGCATTTAATTAAAACATCAGCTTTTATAATGACCAATCATAGAGCTTGAAAGATGTTGCTTCACCCAAGCAAGCTGAATAGTTATTGGCTGGAATATCATTTGATGGGCTTTGGCCAATCAAATATTTTAAAAACATTATTTTGCAGTGATTTTTTTTAAACAAAGAGTTTTACTATTCTTTCATTTTATTGGTTAGAAATTTATTTTCTCGTGATGTTAACATTCTTGATAGATTCTCAATGAGATTATCTTTCAAATGAAACNCCCTTGCTACACCTCTGAATATATCTCCTCCTCCCTTATTTGTTCCTCTGTCCTTTCTCATAAACTGATTTAGGCTATACTGTCTGTTGTAGTCCAGCCTTACTTTTTTAATTTGCAAAACTGTTTATTGCCTTCCATAACATATAAGTCCACTCTAAGGAAAGATACCATGAATAAATGTTTAAATTTTATCATTAAAAGTATATTTTCTGGTACTTTCCTTGCTCTGCATGTAACATTTGAGACTGCCTTACTTTTTATTTTGTGAACCATTGTTGCCTTCTGAATCTTAATATAATAGGTTACCTTATTAATTTATAACAACAAAAACATGTTTGCTAAGAATGTAAGTTATTTAGAATCAAATATTAAAATACGGAAATAAATTTGAGAAGAAAAAAAAACAATACAAAACACACAAAAAAAAATATAGAAAGGGGTAAAACCACTTTTTCCCTCTGCTAATTAATTCAAATAAGGTGACATCGGTCACGAAATAGTTTAATTGATGGTCATAATGCAGTAAAGATATGTTGTGTTTATGGCTTAAAGTAGTAGGCCTACATATTAATATATAGCGTACTATAGGTAATATTTAAGTTTTCATGTCTTAGAACTCAAGATGATTCATTAATTATTGGTTTCATATTAAAAAGATTTTCTAAAGATTATCTCCAAGTACAGTTATTTTAAATAATGATTTCCTATTTTCAAAATTGCATTATGTTTTTTAATAAATAAATAAACAACATTATTCATAGGTCTACATTGATTTAAAATGTAAAACAGTATAGCGCCTATGCTAAAAATAAACATAAGCTAATCTAAAAAATGTGTTTAAAAAGAGATAATAATTATGCTCTACAATGTTATTTTAGCACATGATTTTAAGAATAAAAGTATAATAATGCTAATTAAAATAAATATCATCATTATAATTAGAGTTTATAGTTATTAGAGACATCATAATTAGCGTCAAAGTATACCTTATATACAGTAATTACTAAGTATCTTAAAGATAAGTAAAGCAATTTAACGGAAGACATTTTCATTTATACTTGAAGTCGACATCTAGATTTAGCTTTCATCTTTGATGGGTCTTTTTTTTTAGCCTTAGGTGACATCTTACCTCCAGTGACCTCAATATTAACTACACGGAAGTGTCTTTAAGCACACTATAAACTTTGTCACATAGAGATGTTCAATTTAATTCATTAGATAGTTTCATCACTTTCATGTCTTTGTATTGTCTATTGTTAAAGATAATACTGTAAGTTAAATCACGACTTATTAAAAATGAGGACTTAACTTAAATTCCCCCTTTTTTTCTTTTCTACAATGAAAAGTTTTTTTTTTTTTTTTGCCTCATTTTACTTATCAAAAGTTCCAAATGTAAGTTAAAATTGTTATTGTACCTAAGGGGAGGGGGGCGATTATAGGCAAAAGCAAAACAATAGTTTAATGAAAATGGTTGCACTAACAGTATGCAATTAGTAATTAAATAGACTAAAACTTTAGTTTGAGAAGAAAAATAGACTCTCTTTTTCCCTTCAGGAATCAATTCTGAGTCATCTAATCAAATTAAGTTCACATTATGTTCAGCAATTTGGACAAGTTACTAGGGACAACAGGAAACCAAAGGGCCACCAATAAAATATAGATTAGGGGCCACCTATTGAATGGGGGGAGGGGGGTAAAAACAAGCATGATTTAGTGCATTGACGTTGAAAATTCTATGTATAGTAATTAAATAAAATTATATATAATACAGTATATATAACATATATACAGTATATATACAGTATATTAAAATTCCTGATAAAAAATAGAACAAAAGAATACTATTTGTTTTTTATATTTTTTAACTTTTGAGGCTATTTTTAATCTAAGAACAAAAGAAATGGATTTATTAGATTTTTAAATATTTGTTAAATATTAATCAGTCAAAAACGTAATTTATAAACATTTATACATTTTTTTTACCGAACGCTTGCCTTAAGTTTAAAAAGACATTTATTTTTACCAAGACCTTCTACGCCTAATAGGCAGAAATTAAAATACAATAATTTAGACAATGAAATCAGAATTACAAGTAATTCAAGCAAAAAGACAAACCATCCTACCTTTTTATGATAAACAGGAGTTGTCTTTATAAAACTTATAAAAATAAACATGTAAATCTGTCGTAACTAAAATATTTCATATTTTAAAAAATTTTTTAGTTACAACATATTTAAGTGGTTGTTGAAAGTTTTATTCGTAAGACTCCAGCTTTTCATCATCAATTATTGTATTTTAATTTCTATAGGTATGCAAACCCATTAAAAGTATGAAAGCTCTTGGCAAAAATGAATGTTTTTTTAAACTTAATTGGATCATTTTATTTAAAGACATAATAAAAATAAACATACTTTTATTTTTTAAAATCTTGTTATCAATATTCCTCAATATATATAAAGTATACAGTATGATTCTCAACTAAATAGTTCATAATAGTGAATTAAAATTTGAATCTTTTTTTTCTTTCTTCTTAACCTGATTTTAAATACTGTATATACAGTAATTTTGGTGATTGCATACTTTTAACACTTTTTACCTTGTTGCTCGAAGCATGTTGAGGTCTTCCTCAGTTAAGCTGTCTTCCTGCATTTCAGACACGAAGGCCTCTTTCACTACTGCCAGTGGCACCTGTTCACTGCTAAATCTACTGGTTCCTCCTAAAATGAAATGTTAATAGTGTTAAAAAACAGTTTACAAAATAATACAATTAATTAGAGCTTATATAACCTGTCACTAGATGACACTAGTCTTGCACAGTCCAACAATAAGACAGAAACTGCTGTATAGAACAGTATAGTGTTGTACAGCTGATGAGTTAGAACAATTTATTCTTTACTACTAATAAATGGTTCTACTTTAATATTTCATGTCTCTGTTCTGCTGATATTAACACAAAATACAAACAAATAGGACAAAACAAATTACAGAGAGACATAAAATTTACATAAAAACAGTACATATCAGCGTTGTTTAAAATCACAGTTGAGTTTGAGAACTAATGTTACATCACGGAGAACAACTAAGGTATATTAGAATACAATATTACCATTTGCTTTTCAGAGTACTAAGAGTAATGATGGGAAAATGAAAAACAATTCAATATTTTAGATGTCATTTTTTTTTTCAACTTATAATTATAAATTACCAGAATTTTGTCAGGGTTTAATGTTTAAAGTACAGTAATAAAATTTGGTTAGAAGAAATGTATAAACATATAGAAACAACAACAAAAAGAAAAGTGTGATTTTCTATCCGATTATCACTCTGACAAATTTGTCGGAATTATTTGGGGCATCAACAGAAATGCATGAGTCTGTGAGCTAAAAAATAAAAATACTATTTTGTAAAAGTTGAAAACATATAGAATTATTTATAAGCTAAACAATTTGAATACACTACATAATATTGACTGTCGCATTGTCTATAATAGGAGTCTCTAGTCTATTATAGATAAACTATCATTCAAATGTAATCTTTGAACTTTTAAATTATTACCATATGATTGTTACACTCATTTAAATAAAAGACCAAGAAGCTCAAAGCTAACTTTTTTTAAATAAAATATACAGTATATTAACCCTTTCCATTCCAATGTCGATTCTCAATCGCCATTTTTAATTTAGTAGCTGCACTCCAAAGTCGATTCTGAATCGCCATTTTCATTTCCTTGCATTTCATAATCAATAATTATTATTATATTCAAATATGCTTCAATTACT
>PXIH01S0001588.1:47015-60287 GCA_003024985.2 Euperipatoides rowelli
GTCATCAAAACTGAATGGCCCACCAATCTATGGATTTTTGCTGATGTGGCCCTCACAAAATTTGAGTTTGACACCCCTGATCTAGACTAAAGAATTGTTATGACAAAACAGTAACATAATACTATTAATAATGTAGTTTATTTAGTGTGGAATAAAGCAAAAGGTAATTTCCCCTTTTTAAAAAAAAATAATGTAGTTTATTTTAATAGAGATTTATTTATTAATTCCACAGTTCAATAATTTTTATTAATATAACTTGTTTTAGTAATGCATAAATTTAGAATTAATATTGACAGTACATGGAAAAAAATTTTTACTACAATATTTCATTGTAAACAATAAAATGAATTTACAGTAAAAAAAATCTAATAAAACTACCTAGTACCTACAATATTAGTCATTCTAACTTTCATCACTAGATGGTACTGAAGAAAATTAAATACTGTTCTTATTCAGTAAAATTTCACTATTATAAATGTTTAAATTAATTGGGGCCTTATTAATGTTAATCCAATTTATTTATAATAAAGAAATTATTAAAAATACAAACATAATGAAGAGCTACATATCTATTAGCGACTTCGAAATAGAAAAATAATGAATAATTTCATAACACTCATTCTCTCTGCATTTAAAGCAATATTCTAGTCAGTTAAATCAATATTATTGTAAAAAAAAAAAATCCTCATGTAGAAGAAAATTTATACATACAATATTAACAATCTAAATACAAATCAATTATACAAACACAAGGTGGGACAGTCGTCGTGGTCGTGTCTATTTGTTTTTCACAGTTTTGTTATCACGTGAGAATGTTTAGCTTCGCAAGTAGCTTTTCAAAGTACTGTGATACCCCTGTGTTTTACATATTGAATTGCTGCACTTTTTTATATTTTCATTTGCTAAATAAATGCTTCGTTAATAGTTTACTACCGATGTTATTACGGACTTTTTTTAAGTACTGCATTATTATCATGACTGTAAAATTAGGTTGACGCAATTTTCTTTTAAATTAACATCAAGGGGAGGAGAATCAATTAGTGGAATAACTGGACCTCGCCCTAACTTATCTCGGCCTTTACCTTGCAATAGCTGTTATGGTGATTGAAGTATTCAAAACAATTGACATTTCCATTAAAACACGTATTAGTGATAATCTAATTTCAAGCCGCCGCTTAGAGCTCCGTGAAAACTGAAGCCTGTCTAGGTAAGTACAATGTTTCATTCACTTTCTTTGAGTGCCACCTGTGAATTTTTTTTACGCAGTCTTCCATTCCTGTAAAGGTGCAACTTCTGTACAACGTCGCCATTTTGCGATACCTCCTTACTTTTAGCAGGTGAGATTTGAAATGCATAATTGAAATTGAATTCTTGGTGTGAGTGTATAAGGTTGAACCAACGGTTTAGAATTTGGAAGAAATATAAATTTTATTTTTATGAAAGACTATAAAACTTTTAATAATGAAATTATTATCCTATTTCGCTACTTCGTACCGTACCGTACTTTCAAAACCCTAACTCCCTAAGGCTCAAGTCTGCTAATGTTAAACATGGTTTAAGTTGCAATAGACTTATTAAACATGACTCTTGAATAATTGTTTTTAGTTAATAGTGTTTATTTTCTTTATGTCAAAAGTTATATAACTTTTTCATTTCTTAGAATAGGTGAATGAATTAAATGTCTAGACCAGCCTCTTGCAAAAGCAAATTTAGATTTTTGGAGAAGCTTAAATTCCTAAATATTAAATAGATTTTTTATCCAGAAGGCATCAACATAGGTTTATGTAACTCCAAAAGTCTGGACATTTCTTTTATTAATTTCAATTGTGTAAAATTTTGTCGAGGAAGTATTTCTAAACTTACTGCAGTCTAGCTTTCAATTTAGTAGCGGGCCAAATTTAATATTTTTAAAAAATATTTTAGGCTCTAGGCTGGACTGGTTAGTAGGCCTATACTGATTATAAATTTTGTAGATAGGCTATATTTTTTAAAAACTATCTTTATTTAACACAAACACATCATAATACATAAATTAAAAGAAACTAATCTTCCAAATACATTTTTTTTTTTGCTAGTTGAAAACCATAAATCAGATCGGGCCTTCCTTTTGACATTTTCTTTTCCCAAAATTTCGAAATATAAACGTTTATTACAATAATTTGCTATTTTCGGTACTTGTAAATTATATTTTAATTCTTTTAATTAGCCTACATACTGTAAATGTCAGAGGCAAAGTAAAAGACATAAGGGGGCAGGACCGTGAGGAAGTTTTGAAATCTTAAAACATCCCCCCCCTACCTTTTTCGTAGTACTTTTAAGGAAATATTTACTGATATTAATAGAAAAATTCCATAAATTATCTTTTTCTTTTCTTTTTTTTTTGTGTATACACACGTTTCACTTATAATAATAATAATTTTAACTTCCATGTTATTGTAGAAGTCCAACTTGGACTGTATGTATTCTAAATAAATAAATAGACCTAGGCCTATTTTTTTAAATTTATTTATTTAAATGCTGAGTATATATAAGCGTGCAGCTCCATGTTCTCTCTATTTTATAGTCTACTGTAAAGGTTTTTATTATTGCAGAATTTTATGCCCAAAACTCCAGAAATAGTTCCTCGAGGTCCTTTAAACGTCATTAACCTACAAATGTGATGAAATAGAGAATGCGGGCGTGTGTCATAACATAGCCGCCGGTTCTTGGAAACTTCTTGTGTTTATTTCTTAAATTAATTTAAAACTTGCTTTTATTTTAATCTAACTCTATTTATTAGCCTATTTGTGTGTTTTTAAAAGAAAATTAATAATTGATCTAGAATCTGTCAGATAAACATCATCCTCAAAATAATGTAAAACGGCCTTTCATAGTATTCTAATCCTTTGCCCAGTGGTTTTAAAAAAATAAATGAAGGAAACAAATGTTCTATAACCCAACTAGATTATCCCTACTTTTTTTTTAGTATACAATAGATAGGCTATAAACTATTTTATTTTATTACACAAAACAAAGACCAATTACAGTTTTAGTTAAATACTATAATGTAATTGATTTGGCTTTCTGTGTTTGTATATATAATGTATACTGTAATGTCCTACAGTTGTTTGTATTTATCTTTTTGATGACCAATAAATTTCTTAATTTGGAAGCAATTCCTTAAAAAAAAAAAAAAAAAGTTTTAGTTAAATAGGCCTACATTAAATGTTTTCCAAATAAAAAAAAAAAAAAAAAGAATACAGCAAAGAAAAAAATGTAAAACATGCATAAAGCAAAGCAATAAATAAATATAAATAATTAATATAACAAAAACAAATGATCAATGAATTCTAAGTCCTTTAGAATTCCCTGAGTATGCCCTGATGATTAACTATCAATGACTAATTATCCGACTAAGCATAATAATATAGTCAGTAGTTTAACAGATAACTCACAATTAAATGATCAATAATAAAATATGTACAAAAATGATCGAATTTAAGAACAAACAATAAAGTCCAATTGAATTCAGCTAAGTATCCTGCTAAAACATATTAAACGTCACATCTCAACTCCTATATGCTGAAAAATTTAGAATACATCCAGTCTAGACAAATAATTAAATGAGCAGGGATGCTGAATCCCAATTTATTCAAAAAGAATTACAAAAATTGATTTATTATTTATGTCAAGGTATTGTGGTAATTATAAGATCAAAGTTTCCATACAATTCACTCAAAATTCATTACCGGTATATGTCACAAAAGGAGATAAGTATAGATCTATTACAACATATGTCGCACAGTATTGGATCTTTCAATGATTTATTATATGTTAATGGGACGAGGAAAAACAATGACTACAAGTAAGAAGGTGATATGTAAATGTTAATAGTCGACAAATGAGATTTCAATCTATTTTCCCATTAACAAAAAGATAAAAAATTAACTCTGCAAATATTCTACCATTTTCAAGTCAATTAAATCTAAAACATAGTCTAAATTCACTATAAGAAAGACAATGGTAGTTTAATCAAATTTTATACGAAAGCCACTTAAGGAATCTATATTGTATTCTATCAAGCGAGCCTCATGTAAGGTACAGTGTGACCGTATTGGTGAGCAGCATTCGAGTGTTGTTCTTATAATCGAGAAGTAAGTTTAAGTTTACAAACTTATGACAATGGGATTCATTTCACAAACAAAAACAAAACAAAAAAAAGGCAATATCTTGTTTATACATTATAATTTCTTCATTAATACTCTCATCAAATTAGAGAGGAGACAACACAAAGCAACGGCCAACAAAATTTTTCAAAACTAATAAAACTAAGTGAACTTTTTGTACTTTATATAATTTCTTACTGTTATTTTAATACTATTAATCATTGCTCAAATATATAATACTTAGCCCCCGCTCCTCAACTCCCTCTCCATTACAAAATCAAATTTTGATTCTACTAAGATAAATCACCAAAATAAAATAATGAAAATAATACTCTTGGCTATGGTACAATCAGTTTCCAAAATTTTAACCAATTTAAAAATTTTAACAAAAATAACCCATAATATTTTAACTTCAATAAGGTTCATCAAATTTTAACATAAACAAAAATATCCTTTGTAAATAAACATAGTTTATTATAAACGTCTATTAATATATTTTACCACAAATTTTTTAAATGTTGGACACTGTAAATATGTGAATCTTTTTTTTTTTTTTTTAAGGGGTATTGCACCCCTTAAAATATGTTTTATTCAAATTGACACAACAAAAAATTGCTCATATTCAACATCACGAATGACCATCACATAAAAATTATTAGACATCTGAAAAATTATTGACCTTAAACCATTAAAAAAACAGAATGGAACAACAAATGGTCTATCTCATCCACTGAATCACAAAAGACACATTTNGTAGCAATATCCATCTTACTTATTTCATAAAATGCTAGTAGTAAAATTCGCATCGTACAATAATTTGAAGGCAAAATCCAATAGATTAGGCTTAATACACAAAGAATTCAAATATCTCTTAACAAACCTCCACAACGAGGTAGCAGCATTCGGAATATGATCCAACATCAAGCTGTTCTGAATCATTCGATAAATAAATTTTACAGGCGCCTGAAAATTTATAGCATCTGACAAATCCTTATATGCATAATTCAAAACATATAAAGGTGATCAGCGGCGGAATATCAGTCGGTACAATTGATAAACAAAAGCCTGAAGAAAAAATTCCTTAAAAGAATACCATGCATTCGCCTTTTAGTATCAAACAAAATAGACAAATCATGCAACCCCATCCCCCACATCGAATAGACTATGTCAAATTCTTTCTATTTATCAGGACTAGCTTCGTTCGCCATAAAATCTTATTACACAACAAATATATTTGCTTTATAAAAGATTTTGTAAAATTTATTTGCGGTACAAAAAAAGCAATCTCAGGAAATACATAGGTACTGATCAACATTACCCTCATCCTGAGGGACAAGTAGGCCACTTGTTCTGAACCTTATCCACCATAATCCTAAATTGATCTAACAAAGTATTCTATACCTTCCATCTGGCTACCATACTACAAAAGGGGTATGACTGTCCCAATATCTTTGAGGGTTTAATAGAAAATGGCTGCACCATAATATTCAAATAAGGCCTCCACATATACGTTTCTTCTGATTAAACGTAGACCCTGTATTATGAGAGAACTCTTTAATCAAACCAAAAACAGTAGGCAAACAGGCAATATCCCTTAAAACAATCGTAATGTCGTCGACAAAAGAAAAAACAGAAATATCCATTAAAAGGAAAANCCAAATTGAACTTCTATTTAATTCCACCATCAATTTACAGTATATATCGCAAACAGGTTGGAACTCAAAGGGGGCCCCTGAGTTATTACCATTTTCAACAAAATTACATCATATAGCGCACTACTATGTTTAAGGTACACCCTCTTGTTTGTGATATAATTGACAAGCTCTCTCGTCAAATTGCAGTGACCAAACATCTTAACTATGTGCGACACTAAATATTAGTGATACACCCTGTCAAACGCTTTTGAAATGTCTAAAAAAAATAATGAACGCCATTTTCATATGTTTGACCCTAATAATCTGGGTCGCCTGTTGAATCAGAACAGTAGCATTATGTATATTCCTTCCCTTCAAGGAAAATTGAAAATAACATTTTTGGCAAAACATCGTTCAAAATTTTAGTAAATAACTTAGTTTCAAATTTCTGAATGTTAATGGGCCTGTAATCGTCTAAACCGTTCACAGAATTATCAAAAAGGAGCTTTTTANGAAAAAATATATACGAGCTAATAAGTGGGAGATAATTAAAAGGCATAGAGATCAAATCAGTAAAAAGTTTTAACGCAATTTGGGACAAAAATTTGGTGCAACCGTTTGAAAAGATCATACATCACCCTGTCAGGACCTGGGGCACTACATTTATTAACCAGTTCTACACTATCCATTATCAAAGAGGCATCAATAATAAAATTATACTGAATAAGATTAGCATCAATTGAAAAAAGATATGCATCTTCAGGTACAGCACTGACATGATCATCATCGTATAATGCAAAAATATAATCAAGAAGGGTTTTAACCAAGTCATCACCCACCAAGACCTCATCTCCCTGCTTAAGCATGGCGAACCTAGTAGACCTGAGTTTGAACAACTCCTGAAACTAAATACCTCATCTGATCACCAGAAACATCCATTCTCTTCCGGAAAAGGATCTGGCTCACCCTATCACAGTCATCCATCAATTCAGTCAATTGCTGCCAACATTTAGAAGAAAAAAAGTATTATATGCCTCTCCAATTTCTTCATTGCATCCATATAATACTGCAACTGAAACACCTGGGCATTTAAATTTCTCTTATACTGATAAGAAGCACTCAAAACCAGCTCAGTCAATCTCTCTCTAAAGCCATACCACTCCATCAATGTAAAAGAACTAATAGGAAACAAATTATGAGCAACCGCATAAATATCAAAAATATTCATAACACTAAAACTAAAAGATGGAGGCCAAAAGGGATGTTGCTGATCCTTAATATAAACTGAACAGTGTGCACAGTGCCCGTATAAAATTGCAAGCGTAGTGCTCCATTATGATCGGAAAAGCACATAGGCACCACTTGATACAAATTGAGCTGCAATGAAGATGCTCTATAAAAACAATAGTCTAAGCAATTAGCAGCTGCTTCATAGTGAGTAGGGATTTGATCCTGACCCTTCATTTGGGCAGCATCCTTCAACTGATTCACAGCAATAAAACGTTCCAATTTGCGAAGAGAGGGGGGGGGGACTTTAACATCAAAGATATAGATCTTTGATGTTAAAGTCCCCCCCCCCAATTATAATGACACATCAAAACACATAAATGACAAAACTTCTTTACTTTAGTAATTTACTAAAAGGAATATAGCCCCAAATTATATAATGTACCTATCAATTGTTTTCATCACACATATATACATCATGAACACCCAAAGCCTAATCAATCAAAATGATAACACCTCTTTGACGAATAGGAGTTACCTTGAAAAATATAATACTGGCCTTCAAAATTTTTTAGGCCAGCTGCAGACTGTTTCTTAATTTTTGTCTCCTGCAGGAAGGCAATTTGCACCTGAGACCGCAATAAATATTTTTACATTATTTTCTTCCGTATTTATACTCTGAACATTCAGGGATAAAAGTTCAAAAGTAGTATCAAATGACGCCATCAAAGTCATAAAAAACATAAACCCCTTAACCCCATCCTAACACATACTACACGTCTAAGCACAAAAACCCAACGCATAATATTGCAAAGTACAAGAAAATAAGCCACCCACCCACAAATCCCCATTACGCAAAGCTTAAACGTATCAACATAGTTAACATAGCCAGAACCCCTCAGCATACCAAACCAACAGGCTGGTATCACACACCACACTATTTGCAAAACATAGCATGCTAAACAAAATGTTACAATCGTAATGATCTTCATTACAAAGCAAGAAAAAGAGAATAAAATTATTAAATATGTCAATGAAAAAAAAAATTGTGACACACAGCTAAATACATTATGATTCATAAAGCACACAACGTAGCATACGGCCATGAAAAGGCAAAAAACATACAACAAAAATAAAGGCATATGAGCTTACCTGAATATATACATATGTTAAACAGCCATAACACACCTCAGGTATAACCACATTAAAATATGTCAAAAAAGGTCTTACAACAACTGGACTATCACATAACATCCAGTACGCTAACAGGATCAAACAAAACCCCGCCACATCCCCACTTACATCAGTCAGCAAACAGTACATGATAATAGAGTTAATTATATACAGGACTCTTTACACCATCAGCATCAGAACTCTGCGAATCAGACATTACATTCATCACCATCTGCTTATCTTCAGGGATAAAATCCTGTACATGAGAAATCTCACACTTATCCAGCGTATATCTCTTGACGGCCTCTATGATCCAAAGACATCGCGACACCATTGTGATCAACCAGCAAATTGTCCGACACCACATTGGAACAATAGTCAATAACGTAGCATCCACCACTTGCGAAAGCAAATCACACATCTGCTTTGTAGCCTGCTACATCTGCTTTCTTTACCTTAGGTAAAGAAGAATTCTTCAAGGCATGTACATACATACGAATTCTTACAAGTATGCTCCTTAAGAAAATTCTCCTGACACCTCCTGCACCATTTAAATGGGCACGAATTAACACCATGGTCCTCTGTCCTGCAACGGAAACAAACTGGTTTCCGGGACTTCACCTGCAACCAGCCGTGTAAACCATTTATCGACTCCACAGCATAAGGTAAGGTATCCAAAGAAACATCCACACTGAATGCAAGACAGAAAAACAGGCGTTGTACCATACTAATTGACTTTATCTCATTAATCTTTAACATGGTAGGCTTAATGGTTAACACTTCACCAAACGGCTTAAGAATAGCTGCTATCTCCCTCATTGCCACCTTAGCCGGCATCCAGAGTAGAGTGATATCAATTATATTCAAGGATGGCATTGAATTAGGAAATATATAAATCACCTAACATAGTGAACTCCTTGATAAACAATATTGGTGACGTTTCTGGGGATCCTTCACAGGACTTATTTGGATAGCATGCAAGATCAATCTACTGGACAATGACTTTAATTTTTAAGTATAGATGTCTTCATCTAGATTGTTTTACATCTGTAGGTGATAACTTGATTGCGATGTGATAATTTTCTGCTGCTTACATAGACTGTCCTCTACTTTTTTTTTAAGTACCGTATTTTTCTAATCAACTATATTTTCTTTTTAATACATGTGAATTAGGCCCATATCCTTTGGGGCTAGGGCCTTTTCTATGAATGTTTATTTGGTCGGAGCTTTTAGCTTCTTTCAAATCGTTTCTTTGTAATAATATGTGTGAGTTGAAATAAACCTGAAATAATAACAATAATAGCTAGGTTATATCAAAATCAATAAAATTATAGTAGGAATTGTCTAATTTGCTATATTCCACAAGGTTCTCAAACAAATTCAAACTTTCCAATATACTGCAGTGTTCTACACTAGTGGCGGCAACAGGACATATGCCAAGCAAAATGCATTAAATGCCGTCAGTTGTTATCAACTGATGGCATATTTTTGCCATCAATTAAAATAATAATAATAATAAAACTTTAGCTGCTGCTGTCCAAATTTCTGTCGATTCATTTTTAATCGGCCACTAACAGTTTACAAAATTCTAGTGGTTCGATTCATTCTCAGTATGACCTTTGCTTATACAACTTCAGAAATAAAATTAAAAAAAAGATTACATTATTCTTAGTTCAACTATAATTTTGACAATGTACAGGTTATTAAAGTTTTTATAGTTTTCTGTTTGCCGCTGGAATATTGCATATGCCACCAGTACGCTTTGACTGATGGCAAGATGTCGCCATCAGTCTAAAAACTTAGTGTCAAGGCCTGTACTGTATATCTATCAAATAAGGAAAATTAAAACGCTGAGGTTGATAGTGCTCGTCAACTATGACGAACTCAGACGAAGAATCTTCCACCAACTAAGCATATCTCCTAAAATTAGAGTCCAATTTCTTGTAATTCACAGTGGTACTCACCAAAGACATATCCAATCAATTGTAACAGCCACACGAGCAATTAACAACACAGGCAAAAAAAAACCAAACAGTTGCCAGAGTAACGTTGAGGAAAATACAGGACCTTAAAATGCCACAGCAGGCAACACTGTCTCAAATACATCAAATTCAACTGGAAACATACACATATGGCACCAGAAAACTACCACTAAACTTTATCCACAGAAAAAACAAAAACTTTATAATAATAATGGCATCAATAACACTCAAACATGCATTGACATATCTTGCATTGGGAGTGAAATCCGAGAGCACGACTTGCACAGCTCGAAGGCTCATGGGAAAGTAGCAGTAAATATGTGAATCACGGAGTTAACAATTTTTAGATTACAATAACCACAGAGATCACCTGCTAATACCATAATTATATCATTAAAATACAAAATTCTATCACCATGTACTCTCAATTGGAAATACAGTCTTATATCTTTGGTCTCTGAAAGAATATAGATTGTCTCCTGGCACTATATCATCCTTAAGATCTTTATATCTATTATTATAACAGGATACACTTATTCTATTCCAATTTTCCTGAATAGAAATATCCACGAAGGATCCAATCTTATTTATTGATCCACCCAATAAATCATAATCTAAATAATTGACCAAGAATGAATAACCTATATTATGTAAAACTGAATTTAATTGATAAACTCAATTTATAGAAACCCCAACAGGTTTATTATAATGTACAGCAAAAGCTTTATAATAATTATAAGGCAGCCTATCTACACCCATCTCAGAAATCTATACGCAAAGCTTAATAAACCTTATTTTCAACACACAGATATCAATATATACAACCGTAATACTTTTCAATTTAGGAGTTAGTACATTATTATGCCATTTGTCACACCACAAATCAGACCTTAAAAATTTAGTATCATTGATAACCAGTTGTCACAACAGTCCTAAAATGTTGAATAGGGTCAATTTTATTACCCAGTAAAACACACACACATCTCACATACCATATAGTCTGGAATATCAAGACAACTAAAATGAATAACTTTCTCGGTAGAGAAAAACACAAACAAATCATCAATATTATTGGGTAAATAAATATGTAATACCTGTTGACACCAGTGTCGAAAAACACAAAAATACATTTAAACAATGTGTGACAAATCTTCAGGAAAAAAACAAAACATACATTCCTGTTGCATTCTATTAATATGACGTCCAATCAGCCACAAGTTGCTTGGCAAAATCTGGAAATACAACTTAACTACAAAATTTACAATGCCAGGACTGGCTATCTTTCATATATCAAATTTTCTTATAGATGTCATACGAGCATAATTATCATTAAGGTAAATTTTTCTAGTAATTACGCATAGATTTTGCAATGTAACTTAACTTATTTGGTATAAAAAGAGGAACTCTGTCAATTACATCTTTCATCAAATCTAAAGACACCCTAACATGAGACTTTAAATTCAATTTTCCCATTAATTGGCCAATATCGTAATACTCACCGTTTAGAAACAAGGTAAATTTTGAAGGGGTATCAGAAGGAATATTATTTCCACCCAATTATTTTCAGTGGCATTTATTAAAAAGAAAAACATTCCATTAGACAAAAATACAGTATTTCTTATCTTAGTCCAATTCAACCCAAACCCTCCCATAGAAGTTGGAAGAGTCATTATTTCATTAGGCAACATTGTCCTCTTTTTTTGCCCAAATAAATTTGTTAAGGATCACAGAAACGCTCTTGTGAAATGACCTTGGAAAAATATAATGCAAAAATAAATACAGTAATTCATTTTAGACAATAAAAAGACATTAGTAGTTAGAATTCTTTGTACAATTGACAGCTTTCTAAATCTTAATTGATCAATTGATATCTCAATATCATTTATAAATTTTCTTGACAGGTATCTAACAGGAATAGACCCCACAAAGGGGAACGGGCATCCAAGGAATTTGTGAGGAACTTTATTTCCCAAACCCTTAATTACACAGTTTTTACCTGGACTATAAATAACAGACTTTTCCTTATTTATTTTTGTTCTAGTCTCAACAACAAAAGTGTTTATAATATCTATAACACTATTTGTATCTTTCTTATCACTCAATACGACTACAAAGTTATCAATATACACTAATGTTCCTACATACATAGACACCTAGACCTTCCATCAATGTTCCCAGTTTTAAATGTATTTTTAAGCAGATCATCTAGATAAATGCAGAATGGCATAGATGACAATATGGACCCTTGTGCGATCCCTCGGCTGACAGGGATATATTGTAATAGGCCTATGCTCTTTCCAATCCTAGGGATAAATTCCTTATTAGTTATATAATTTATGATTCCCTTTGAGAGTAAAGAATTGCCGAAAATTTCACCTTTTCTATCAGGTAAGAGTGTGAAACAGTGTCAAGTGCCTTGGCAATGTCACAAAAATAATCACTAAATTCTTATATTCCTTTTTGTTTATTTTAATATGTCATTGTTTGCAAAAATCAGATTATGTATATTTCAGCCAGGCAGTCCAAATTGCATTTTAGATACTTTTTCCATAACAATCTCTTTCATATTTTCAAACAATATTCTTGAAAATATTTTTGAGTCAACATTAGAAATAGTGATTGGACGGAAAGAATCAATCGATTGTATCTTCAAATTATCACCTTCAGATTTATTTCTCTTGAGTACAAAGAACGCCTTAAACATAAACATCTTAAAGTATATCTTGAATAACCACTTATTAAATAGTTTAGCAAATATCACAAAAAATACATATGAGAACATATTAATCAGCCTTACAGATATTCCATCAGGACCAACTCCAGCACGATGATTTAGAATTTTCGCAGCCTGTGATATTCCATTTTCATCAATTACCAAATCAAACTGCGGCATTCTGACTGCTGAATTTAACAATTACAAAACTCTTGTTTCATCCAGAGACCTATCATAGAAAACATCCTTGAAATAATATTATGTCACATCTGTCCTGTGTTCCGTTTGTCCTTCCTTTCGGGTTCCCTACACTTGATCTTTATGCATTAACACAGTTTTGAAGCTACAAACTTGAAATTTTGCACAAATGTCTCCCTCTACTCTGGCCATATTATAGG
>PXIH01S0001591.1:17782-35723 GCA_003024985.2 Euperipatoides rowelli
GAATTCAGTTCCTCTCCCATAGCTTGTTCCCATTTCTCCCTGTCCTCTGAGTCCATAGCTTCCTTATAGTTCCTTGGTGTTTCCTTTTTAATATTACCAGCTACTGTTTGGTTAGCATGTTCCTCGCTTTTCTTCTTTTCCTCTATACTTGTGGATCTCCTTGCTCCCTTTCTTTGAGATTCCAACTCTGTTTCTTCATATCTTCTTTTTTCTCTTGCCTGTACTACACCCTTTTTGGTACCAAATGGTCTCCCTCTCCTTGGTACTTCTGCTGCTCCTTCTGGTATATTTATGTTTCCTACTTCTCCATCTTCTGTTTGTTGTTCCTCTCCTAATTCCTCAAGTTGTTCATCTTCTATTTGTTCTCTTTCTTCCTGTGTTTCTCCTGTTTGATGTTCTCCTTCTGGCTCCTCCAATTGTTCATCTTCTGGCTCATCTAGTTGTTCATCTTCTGTTTCTCCTCTGGTTCCTTCTTGTGTTATTAATCTTTACATATTAATGCTCCTAACTCCTGGCCCCATATCAGATGTGACACATTGAAACTCTTAAATCCTGGTCCCAGGATGTGACACATTTATGGCCCTATCTCCTGGCAACAGTATGTGACACATTGAAGCTCCTAACTCCTGGCTCCAGGATGTTACATATTGATGCTCCTAAATCCTGGTCCCAGGATGTGAAACTTTGACACACCTAAATCCTGCCCCAGGATGTGACACACAGATGCTCCAAACTCCATGTCTGAGGATGTGACACATTGATGCTCCAAACAACTGACACCAATATGTGACACCTTGACACTCCAAACTCTTGGCCCCTGGATGGGACACCATGATGCTCCAAACTCCTAGCCCCAGGACATGACAGCTTGATGCTCCTAACCCCTGGCTCCAGGACACAAAACCTCAACACTCCTAAATCCTGGCTCCAGGATGTGATACCTTTATGCTCTGAAACCCTGGCCCCAGGATGTGACACATTGTTGCTTTTAACTCCTGGTCACAGGATGTTACACATTGACGCTCCTAAATCCTGGCCCCAGGACATGAGAACTTGACACTCCTAACTCCTGACCCCAGGATGTGACACCTTGATGCTCTGAATTCCTGGCCCCAGGACATGACAACTTGATGCTCATAATTCTTGGCCAAAGAATGTAACACATTGATTCCCCTTTTTCCTGGCACCAACATATGATGCATTGATGCTCCTAACTCTGGCCCCTTGATGTTGCACATTGATACTCCTAACACCTGGCCCCAGGATGTGACACATTGACACTCCAAACTCCATCCCCCAGGATGTGACACATTGACACTAAAAACAACTGGAACCAGGATGTGACACCTTGATGCTCTGAACTCCTGGCTCTAGGACATGACAATATTATGCTTCTAACTCCTAGATCCAGGACATGACACCTTGACACTCGTAAATCATGACTCCAGGATTTGACACATTGACGCTCCTAAGTTCATAATATGAACTTAGGAGCATCAAAACTCCTGGCATCATAATGTGATACTTTATGTAATTAAGTAATTAAGGGAATAATGTGTCACATCCTAGGGCTAGGATATAGGAAAATCAATTCTTGGGGCCAGGAATTCAGAGCATTAGAGGTATCAATGTGTCACATCCGGGATGTGACACATTGATGCCTCTAATTCCTTGCACCAAGATGTGATACATTAATGTTCCTATCTCCTGGCCCCAATGTGGGACACATTGATTTTCCTATATCCTAGCCCTAGGATGTTACACATTGATGCTCTTAAATCCTGGCCCCAGGATATGACACATTGATGTTCCTAACCCCTGGCCCCAGGATTTGACACATTAATGCTCCTAACTCCTGGGCCCAGGATGGGACACATTGATGCCCCTATCGCCTGGTGCCAGGATGTGACACATTGAAGTCATAACTTCTGGCTTCAGGATGTTACACATTGATGCTCCTAACTCCTGGCCCCAGGACATGACATCTAGATGCTACAGGACATGACACCTTGACACTTCTGGGGTTAAGAATTAGGGCATCAATTTGTCATGTTCTGTGGCCAGGAGTTAGGTGCAACAATGTGTCACATCTTGGGGCCAGGATTTAGGAGTGTTGAGGTGTCATATCCTGGAGCCAGAAGTTAGGTACATCAAATTGTCATGTCCTGGGGCCAAGAATTCAGAGCATTAAGGTGAATTCAGAGCATTAAGGTGTAACATCCTGGGGCCAGGAGTTAGGAGCATCATTGTGTCAAATCCTGGGACAAGGAGTTCAGAGCATCAATGTTTCACATCTTGGTGCTAGTAATTAAGGGAATCAATGTGTCACATCCTGGGGCATGAGTTAGGAGTGTTAATGCATCATGTTATGGGGCCAGGAGTTAGGAACATCAATGTGTCATATCAATGTGTTCACATCCTGGAGTAAGGATTTAGGAGTGTTGAGGTGGTGTTATGTCCTGGAGCCAGGAGTTTGGATCATAAAATTGTCATGTCCTGGGCCAGGAGTTCGGAGCATCAAGGTGTCACCTCAGAGCGTCAATGTGTCACATCATGGGGCATGGAGTTTGCAGTGTAAATGTGTCATTTGGCAAGTTAGGAGTGTCAATGTATAACATCAAGAGGCCAGGAGTTAGGAGCATCAGTGCATCATATAATATATGATGCACTAATGCTCCTGGTGCCAGGAATCAGGGGAATCAATGTATTACATTCTGGGGCCAAGAGTTATGAGTGTCAATGTGTAATGTTCTGTGGCCAGGAGTAAAGAGCAACATTGTGTCACCTCCTGGAGCCAGGAGTTTGGAGTGTCAATGTGTCACATCCTGGAGCCAGGATTTAGGAATGTCGAGGTGTCATGTCCTGGAGCAAGAGGTTAGGAGCATCAAGTTGTCATGTCCTTGGGCAGGAGTTTGGAGCATCAAGGTGTCACATCCTGGGGCCAGGAGTTTGGAGTGTTAAGCTGTAACATCCTGGTGTCAGTAGTTTGGAGCATCAATGTGTCACATCCTGGGGCCAGGAGTTAGGAGTGTCAATGTGTAACATCCTAAGGCCAGGAGATAGGAGCATCAATGCATCACATCTTGTTGCCAGGAATTAGGGGCACCAAGAGTTAGGGGATCAATGTGTCATGTTTTAGGGTTAGGGTTTAGGTGTGTTGTCCTAGGGCCAAGAATTCAGAGCATCAAGGTGTAAGATCCTAGGGCCAGGAGTTAGGAGCATCATTGTGTCAAATCCTGGGGCAAGGAGTTCATACCATTAAGATGTCACATCCTGGGACCAGGAGTTTGGAGCATCAATTTGTCACATCTTGGTGCTAGGAATTAAGGGAATCAATGTGTCACATCCTGGGGGAAGAGTTAGGAGTGTCAATGCATCATGAGTTAGGAGCATCAATGTGTCATATTCTGGGAACAGGAGTTAGGAGCATCAATGTGTCACATCCTGGGGCCAGGATTTATGAGCATCAAGGGGTCATGACTTGGGGCCAGGAATTAGGAGCATTAATGTGTCACATCTAGGTGTCAAGAATTAGAGGTATCAATGCATCACATCCTGGGGCCAAAAGTTAGGAGCATCAATGTATCACATCCTGGAGTCAGGATTTAGAAGTGTCTAGGTGCCATGTCCTGGAGCCAGGAGTTAGTATCATAAAATTGTCATGTCCTGGGGCCAGGAGTTTGGAGCATCAAGGTGTCACATCCTGGTGCCAGGAGTTTGGAATGTCAATGTGTCACATCCTGTGGCATGGAGTTTGGAGTGTCAATGTGTCACTTCCTGGGGCCAGGAGTTAGGAACATCAATGCATCATATTTATGTGCCAGGAATTAGGTGAATCAATGTGTTACATTCTGGATCCAAGAGTTATGAGTGTGTAATGTTTCATGTTCTGTGGCCAGGAGTTAGGAAGTGTCACATCCTGGTGCCAGGAGTTCAGAACATCACATCCTGGAGCATCAAGATGTGACACATTGATGCTCCAGGAGTTTGGAGGATCAATGTGTCACATCTTGGTGTTAGGAATTAAGGGCATCAATGTCTCATGTCCTAGGGCAATAATTAGAATTGTAGAAGTGTCATGTTATGGGGCCAGGAGTTATGAGCAACAATATGTCAAATCCTGGGGCCAGGAGTTAGGAGTGTCAATGTGTCAAATCCTGGAGCCAGGATTTATGAGTGTCGATGTGTCATGTCCAGGAGCCAGGAGTTAGGAGCATCAAGTTGTCATGTCCTTGGGCAGTGGTTTGGAGCATCAAGGTGTCACATCCTGGGGCCAGGAGTTTGGAGTGTCAAGGTGTTACATCCTGGTGTCAGGAGTTTGGAGCATCAATTTGTCACATCCTGGGTCCAGGATTTAGGATTGTCAATGTGTAACATCCTGGGGCCAGGAGATAGAGCATCAATGCATCACATCTTGGTGTCAGGAATTAGGGGCATCAATGTGTTACATCCTGGGGCCAAGAGTTAGGGCATCAATGTGTCATGTTCTGGGGCCAGGAGTTCGGTGCAACAATGTGTCACATCTTGGGGTCAAGAGTTTAGAATGTCAATGTGTCACATCCTGGAGCCAGGATTTAGGAGCATCAAGTTGTCATGTCCTGGGGCCAGGAATTCAGAGCATCAAGGTGTAACATCCGATGTTACACCTTGATGCTCTGGGGCCAGGAATTAGGAGCATCATTGTGTCAAATCCTGGGACGAGGAGTTAAGAGCATTAAGATGTCACATCCTGGGGCCGGGAGTTGGGAGCATCAATGTGTCACATCTTGGGGCTTGGGAATAAATGTGTCACATCCTGGGGCAAGAGTTAGGAGTGTCAATGCATCTTGTTATGCTCCTAACTTCATACCCCATGACATGACACATTGACATTCCAAACTCCTGGCACCAGAATGTGACACTTTGATGCTCCAAAGTCCTGTCCCCAGGATGTGACACTTTGATGCTCTGAACTCCTGGCCCCAGGGCATGATTGATGCTCCTAACTCCTATCTCCAGGATAGGAGGTGTCATATCCGATATGACACCTCAACACTCCTAAATCCTAAGATCCAAGATGTGATACATTGACACTCCAAACTACTGGCCCCAGAAGGGGAAACAATGTTGCTCCTAACTCCTGGCAACAGAACATGACACATTGACACTCATAACTCTTGGCCCCAGAATGTAACACATTGTTTCCCCTAATTGCTGGCACCAAATAATGCATTGATGATCCTAACTCCTGGTCCCTTGATGTTACACATTGACACTCCAAACTACATGCCTGACGAGTTTGGAGCATCAAGGTGTCACATCCGATGTGACATGACACACTTAACTCCTGGCCCCAGGATGTGATACATTGACACTCCTAAATCATGGCCACAGGATGTGACACATTGATGCTCCTAAATACTGGCCTCAGGAGGTTACACATAGATGCTCCTTGCCCCAGGATGTGACATCTTGATGCTCCTAAATCCTGGCTCCAGGATGTCACACCTTGATGCTCCTAACTCCTACCCCAGGACATGACATCTTGATGCTCCTAATTCCTGACTCCAGGACATGACACCCTTAGGGTCCTAAATCCTAGCCCCAGGATGTGACACATTGACACCCTAACTCCTGGCCCCAGGATGTGACATTGATGCTCCTAAATCCTTGCCCCAGGATGTGACACCTTGATGCTCCTAACTCCTGGCCCCAGGACATGACACATTGAAACTCATAACTCCTGGCAATCACCATAATGTGACACATTGATGCTCCTAAATCATGGCCCCAGGATGTGACACATTGATGCCCCTATATCCTGGCACCAGGATGTGACACATTTATGCTCCTAACTCCTGGCCCCAGGACATGACACATTGAACTCTTAACACCTGGTAGCATGATGTGTCATGTCCTGGGGCCAGGAGTTAGGAACATAAATGTGTCACATATTGGTGCCAGGATATAGGGGCATCAATATGTCACATCTTGGGGCCAGGAGTTAGGAGTGTCAACATGTCATGTCATGGGGCCAGGAGTTAGGAGCATTAAGGTGTCACATACTATGTGACACCTTGATGCTCCTAACTCCTGGCACCAAGATGTGACACATTTATGCTCCTAACTCCTGGCCCCAGGACATGACATGTTGACACTCCTAACTCCTGGCCCCAAGATGTGACATATTGATGCCCCTTTATCCTGGCACCAAAATGTGACACATTTATGTTCCTAACTCCTGGCCCCAGGACATGACACATTGAAATACTAACACCTGGTATCATGATGTGACACATTGATGCCCCTAACTCCTGGGAATCACCAGGTTGTGACACATTGATGCTCCTAACTCATGGTCCCAGGATGTGATACGTTTACACCCCTTACTCCTTGTCTCAGGATGTGACACATTGCTGCTCCTATGTGATGGACCCAGGACATGACACATTGAACACCTAACACCTGGTACCATGATGTGACACATTTATGCTCCTAACTCCTAGCCCCAAGATGTAACACCTTGACAGTCCAAACTCCTGGCCCCAGGACATGACACCTCAACAATCCTAAATCCTGGCTTCATGATGTGACACATTGATACCCCTAACTCCTGGCCCCAGAATGTGTCACAGTGTTGCTCCTAACTCCTTGTCCCTGAACATGACACACATTGACACATCTTGGTACTCAGGAGGTAGGGGCATCAATGTGTCACATCCAATGTGACACATTGATGCCCATAACTCCTGGACCCAGGATGTGACACTTTACTCTCCTAACTCCTGGTCCAATGATGTGACACAATGATTCCCCTATCTCCTGGCAATCACCAGAATGTTAAAAATTGACACTCCTAACTCCAGGCCCCAGGATGTGACACCTTGATGCTCCTAACTCCTAACCCCAGGACATGACACATTGATGCTCCTAACTCCAGCCACCAGGATGTGACACATTAATTTCTCCTAACTCCTGGCCCTACTCCACATTGATGCTCCAAACTCCTGCCCACAGGATGTGACACATTGATGTTTTCAACTCCTGGCCCCAGGACATGACACCTCAACACTCCTAATTACTGGCTCAAGGATGTGACACCTTGACACCCCTAAATCATTGCCCCAGGATTGATACATTGATGCTCCTAACTACTGGCGTCAGGATGTTACACATAAATGCTCCTAACTACTGGCCCCAGGATGTGACACTTTGATGCTCCTAAATCCCAGCTCCTGGCCCCAGGACATGACACATTGTTGCTCCTAACTCCTGGTCCCAGGATATGACACATTGATTCTCCTAACTCCTGGCCCCACCTATGAGACACATTGATGGTCCTGCCCCAGGACATGACATATCCTTGCCCCAGGATGTGACACATTGATGCTCCTAACTCCTGGTCCCAGAATGTGACACATCATTGCTCCTAACTCCTGGCACCAGGATGTGACAACTTGATGCTCCTAACAACTGGCACCTTAATTGTACCAGGTGTTAGGAGTTCAATGTGTCATGTAATACATGACACATTGAACTCCTAACACCTGGTACCATGATGTGACACATTGATGCTCCTAACTCCTGGCCCCAGGATGTTACTTGAGTTCAGAGCATCAAGATGTGACACCTTGATGCTCTAAACTCCTGGGCCCAGGACATGACATTTTGATGCTCCTAATTCCTGGCTCAAGGACATGACACCCTGATGATCCTAATTCATGTCCCCAGGATGTGACACATTGACACCCCTAACTCTTTGTATCAGGATGTGACACATTGCTGCTCCTATGTGATGGACCCAGGACATGACACATTGAACACCTAACACCTGGTACCATGATGTGACACATTGATGCTCCTAAATCCTGCCCCAGGACATGAAACATTGATGCTCCTAACTCCAGGCATGAGGATGTAACACATTGATGCTCCAAACTCCCGGCCCCAGTACATTACACCTCAACAATCCTAAATCCTGGCTCCATGATGTGACACATTGATACCCCTAACTCCTGGCCCCAAAACACTGTAGGAGCAACACTGTGTCACATTCAATGTGACACAGTATGGCTCCTAACTCCTGGTCCCAGAACATGACACATTGACACATCTTGGTACCAACAGGTAGGGGCATCAATGTGTCACATCCAATGTGACAAATTCATGCCCATAACTCCTGGACCCTGGATATGACACTTTACACTCCTAACTCCTGGTCTCAGGATGTGACACATTGATGCCCTTTCTCCTGGCAATCACCAGAGTGTGTCACATAGATGCTCCTAGCTCATGGCCCCAGGATGTTAGATATTGATGCTCCTAACTCCTGGCCCCAGGATGTCACACCTTGATGCTCCTAAATCCTAGACCCTGGATGAGACACTTTTACACTCCTAACTCCTGGCCCCAGGATGTGACACCTTGATGCTCCTAACTCCTGACCCCAAGACATGACACATTGATGCTCCTAACTCCAGGCACCAAGATGTGACACATTGATTCTCATAACTCCTGGCCCTCATCAATGTGTTACATCAATTTGATGTGACACATTGATGTTCTAAACTCCTGGCCCCAGGACATGACACCTCAACACTCCTAATTCCTGGCTCAAGGATGTGACACCCCTAAATCAGGATGTGACAAATTGATGCTCCTAACTACTGGCCTCAGGATGTTACACATAAATGCTCCTAACTACTGGCCCCAGGATGTGACACTTTGATGCTCCTAAATCCCAGATCCTGGCCCTAAATCCTAGGCAGGACATGATCTTAAGGAGTTAGGAGCATGTCCTGCCCCAGGACATGCTCCTAACTTCTGGACCAAGGACATAACATATTGACACTCTTAACTCCTGGACCCAGGATGTGATACATTGACTGTCCTGAATCATGGACCAGGATGTGACACATTGATGCTCCTAACTACTAGCTTCAGGATGTTACATATAAATGCTCCTAACAATTTGATGCTCCTAACAATTTGATGCTCCTAAATCCTGGCTCCAGGATGTGAAACCTTGATGCTCCTAACTCAACACTCCTAAGTCCTGGCTCCAGGATGTTTCATATGATATGACACTTTGGGGTAGGAGTTAGAAGCATCAAAGTGTCATTTAATAAATGACACTTTGATGCTTCTAACTCCTATCCCAATGTGTCATATCATATGACTCATTGATGCTCCTAACTCCATGCCTCAGGAGGAGACATACTGACACTCCAAACTCCTAGCACCAGGGTGTGACACCATGATGCTACAAACTCTTAGCCCTTGGATGTGACATTGATGCTCCAAAATCCTGGCCCCAGGATGTGACACATTGACACCCCTAACTCCTTGTCTCAGGATGTGACACATTGCTGCTCTTTTGTGATGGACTCAGGACATGACACATTGATACAACTAATTCATGGCCCCAGGAGGTGACACATCAATGTCTCAACTCCTGGCACCAGGATGTTACACATTGATGCTCCTAACTCCTGGCCCCAAATCATAACACCATGAAACTCCTAAATCCTGCCCTAAATCCATGACACATTGATGCTCATAACTCCAGTTCCTGAGGATGTAACACATTGATGCTCCAAACTCCTGGTCACAGTATGTGACCGTGTGATGCTTCAAAATCCTGGCCTCAGTCGATGTTAAACATAGATGCTCCAAAATCCTGGCCCCTGGATGTGACACTTTGATGCTCCTAAATCATGGCTCCAGGACATGACATCTTTATGCTCCTAACTCCTGACATGCTCCTAGCTCCTGGACCAAGGACATAACATATTGCCACTCTTAACTCCTGGACCCAGGATGTGATACATTGACACTCCTAAATCATGGCACAGGATGTGACACATTGATGCTCCTAACTCCTGGCCCCAGGATGTGACACTTTGATGCTCCTAAATCTTGGCTCCAGGATGTGAAACCTTGATGCTCTTAACTCCTGGCCCCAGGACATGACACTTTGATGCTTCTAACTCCTACCCCAATGTGTCATATCATATGATACATTGATGCTCCTAACTTCATGCCTCAGGAGGAGACATACTGACACTCCGAACTCCTTGCACCAGGATGCGACACCATGATGCTACAAACTCTTAGCCCTTGGATGCGACATTGATGCTCTTAACTCCTGGACCCAGGATGTGACACATTGTTAATCCTAACTCCTGGCTTGAAAACATGACACATTGATGCTCCTAACACTTGGAACCAGGATGTGACACAATGATGTTCCTAAATCCTGGCCCCAGGATGTGACACTTTGATGTTTCTATCTCCTGGCACATTGATGCTCCTAACGCATAGCCCCAGGATGTGACACTTTGATGCTCCAATCTCCTGGCCCAAAACATGACATATTGACACTCCTGGCCCCAGAATGTGATACATTGACACTCCTAAATCCTGGCCCCAGGATGTGACCCCTTGATGCTCCTAACTCCTGACCCCAGGGCATGACACATTTATTCTCCCAACTCCAGGCTTCAGGATGTGACACATTGTTTCTCCTAACTCCTGGCCTATGTGTCACATTGATGCTCCTGCCCCATGACATGACATATTGACACTCCTAATTCCTGGTCCCAGGATGTGACACATTGACACTCCTAAATCCTTGCCCCAGGATGTGACACCTTGATGATCCTAAATCCTGGCCCCAGGACATGGCACATTGACACTCCTAACACCTGGTACCTGTCACACCAAGTTGTCACATCTGATGTGACAACTTGATGCTCTGAACTCCTGGCCCCAGGACATGACACCATGATTCTCCAAAATGCTGGCCCCAGGATGTGACACATTGACACCCCCTAACTCCTTGTCTCAGGATGTGACACATTGCTGCTCCTATGTGATGGACCCAGGACATGACACATTGATACAACTAATTCATGGTCCCAGGAGGTGACACATCAATGTCCCAACTCTTGGCACAAGGATGTTACACATTGATGCTCCTAACTCCTGGCCCCAAACCATAACACCTTGACACACCCTAAATCCTGCCCTAAATCCATGACACATTGATGCTCATAATTCCAGGCCTGAGGATGTAACACATTGATGCTCCATACTCCTGGTCACAGTATGTGACCCTGTGATGCTCCCAAATCCTGGCCTCAGGACCTGACACCTTAACACTCCTAAATCCTGGCTCCAGGATGTGACACATTGATACCCCTAATTCATGGCCCCAGAATGTGACACAGTGTTGCTCCTAACTCCTGGTCCCAGAACATGACACATTGACACATCTTGGTACCAGGAGATAGGGACATCAATGTGTCACATTCAATGTAACACATTAATTCCTCTAACTTCTGGCACCACAATGTGACACATTAATGCTCCTACCTCTTGGCCCCAGGATGTTATACATTGATGCTCCTAAATCCTGGCCCCAAGATGTGAGACTTTATGCTCCTAAATCCTGACCCAGGATGTGATACCTTGATGCTCCTAACTCCTGGCCCCTGGACATGACACAATGACACTCCTAACTCCTGGCCCCAGATGGGACACATTGACACCCTAACTCCTGGTCCCATGATGTGACACATTGATGCCCATATCTCCTGGCAATCATCAGGATGTGACACATTGATCCTCCTAAATCATGGCCCCAGGATGTTACACATTGATGCTCCTAACTCCTGGCCCCACGATGTGACACTTTGATGCTCCTAAATCAGAGGAAGTGACACTTTGATGCTCCTAACTCCTGGCCCAAGGACATGACATATTGACACTCTTAACTCCTGGCCCCATGATGTGATAGATTGACACTCCTAAATCAAGGCCCCAGGATGTGACACATTGATGCTCCTAACTACTGGCCTCAGGATGTAACATATTATGTTACAAATAGATGCTCCTAACTCCTGGCCCCTGGATGTGACACTTTTATGCTCCAAAATTCTGGCTCCAGGATGTGACACCTTGATGATCTTTACTCCTGGCCACAGAACATGACACATTGATTCTCTTAACTCCTGGCCCAAGCTATGTGACACATTGATGCTCCTGCACCAGGACATGACATATTGACACTCCTAACTCCTGGCCTCAGGATGTGACACATTGATGCTCATAAATCCGGGCACCAAGATGTGACACCATGACACTCCAAACTCCTGGCCCCAGGATGTGACACCTTGATGCCCCTAACCTCTGGCTCCAGGACAAGACACCTCAACACTCCTAAATCCTGGCCCCAGGAAGTGATATATTGTTGTTCCTAACTCCTAGCCCCATAACATGACACATTGACACTCCTAATTCTTGACCTTGGACATGATACATTGCTTCCCTTAATTCCTAGCACCAATATGTGACACATTGGTGCTCTGAACTCCTAGTCCCATGGTGTGACACAATGATGCTCTTAACTCCTGGCCCCAGGATGTTAAACATTTATTCTCCTGACTCCTGGCCCCAGGACATGACACATTATTTACTACTAACTCCTGGCCCCAGGATGTGACACATTGAAGCTCCTAACTCCAGGCCCCAGACAACACAGGAGAAATTAGCATTAACGAATAAAACGAAATCTGTCATATATTGACCAAAATATGAAAAAATCAATAATTGAACTTTATCCCATTAAAATTTAGACAATTCAAATCACAAAATAAAACGAATTTATATAAATAACACGATTTTTGAATTATGATGTGAAATAAAAACATTTTTCAATTTTTAGATAAACTAACACCATTTCTTTCATTTTCTTTTATTTCTTATTTAATGATTTTTTTTCTTTAGTTATTTTCATCAATTATTTTTTTCTTGCTAAGAAAAAAAAGGCTGATTCCATAGTGTACACTTTTTTATTTTAAAGTTTATTTTGTATTTAAAAAGCAGAAAAAATAAATAAAGCTTTGATTTCTGATCAAACTCTCATTGGCCCAAAGAGGAGAAAAATGCATTGATTGCTGCTGTAATATATAATGTATAGAGGTTTTATGATCACCCAAAGAAGCAAACATTTATTATGAAAATAGTGACGACTTGTGTAAAGCTGAACATTCCTTTACAAAAAGTTGTTGATATCAACACAAAGCTTATTTTTAAAATATTATACATATTGTTACAAGAAATGAAGTGAGGGGGGGGTAGGAGATTAAAGTTTATTAATTAAATAAAAACATATTAAACATTTTAGAGGAACAATTAATGATATGACACCTCAACACGCCTAAATCCTGGCCCCAAGATGTGACACATTGTTGAACCTAACTCCTGGCCACAGAACATGACACATTGATGCCCTAACTCTTGGCCCAGAATGTAACACATTGATGCCCCTAATTCCTGGCATCTACTCTTGCATCAATGCATCAGATGCATTGATGCTCCTAACTCCTGGCCCTTGATGTTACACATTGACACTCCTAACTCCTGAACCCAGGAAGTGACACATTGATGCTCNCTCTGAACTCCTGGCCTCATATGACACAATTATGCTCCAATCTCCTGGCCCCAGATGTGACACAATGATGCTCCTAATTCCTAACCCCAGGATGTAACACCTTGACACTCCAAACTCCTGTCCTAACTCCTGGCCCCTTGATGTTACACATTGACACTCCTAACTCCTGAACCCAGGAAGTGACACATTGATGCTCCAAACTCCTGACACCAGGATGTGACATCTTGACACTCCAAACTCCTGGACCCAGAATGTGATCCCTTGATGCTCAAAACTCCTGGCAAAAGGACATGACAACTTGATGCTCCTAACCTCTGTCCCAATAACATGACACATTGACACTCCTAATTCTTGACATTGCTGTCCTTAACTCCTAGCACCAATATGTGACACATTGGTGCTCCAAACTCACTGATGTCACTAACTCCTGGTCCCAGGATGTGACTCTGAGTGTCAATAATTGTGTCATATGAGGCCAGGAGTTCAGAGCACTAAATTGTCACATTCAATGTGACAATTTAGTGCTCTGAACTCCTGGCCTCATATGACACAATTATGCTCCAATCTCCTGGCCCCAGATGTGACACAATGATGCTCCTAATTCCTAACCCCAGGATGTTACACATTTATGCTCCTAACTCCTGGCCCCTTGATATTACTCATTGATACTCCTAACACCTGGCCCAAAGATGTGACACATAGACACTCCAAACTTTATGCCCCAGGATGTGACATATTGAGACTCCAAACAACTGGCACCAGGATGTAACAACTTGATGCTCTGAACTCCTGGCCACAGGACATGGCAATTTTATGCTTCTAACTCCTAGCTCCAGGATATGACACCTTGACACTCCTAAATCCTGACTCCAGGATGTGACACATTGATGCTCCTAACTCTTGCCCTAGGATGGGAGACATTGATGCCTCTAATTCCTTGCACCAAGATGTGACACATTAATGGGCTCAGGACATGACAATTTTAAGGTGTCATTTCCTGGCTCAAGGAAATGACACATTGACACTCCTAAATCCTCACTCGAGAATGTGACACATTGATGCTCCTAACTCTTGGCCCCAGGATGTGACACATTTATGCCCCAATTACTGCACCAAGATGTGACACATTATTGCTCCTAACTCCTGGCCCCAATATGTGACCCCTTGATGCTCCTTAATCCTGGTCCAAAGTTGTGACATATTAATGTTCCTAACTCCTGGCCCCAGCTTGGGCCAGGAGTTAGGAGCATCAATGTGTAACATCCTGGGGCCATGATTTAGGAGCATCAATGTGTCACATTCTGGTGATTGCCAGGAGATATGGGCATCAATGTGTCACATCATGGGACCAGGATTTATGAGTGTCAATGTGTCACATCCTGGTGCCAGGAGTTAAGAGCATCGATGTGTCACATCCTGGAGCCATGATTTAGGAGCGTCAAGATGTCACATCCTGGGGCAAGGATTTAGGAGCATCAATGTATCACATCCTGGGGCCAGAAGTTAGGAGTGTCAATATGTCATGTCCTGGGGCCAGGAGTTAGGAGCATCAAAGTGTCACATCCTGGGGCCATGAGTTAGGAGCTTCTATGTGTAACATCCTGAGGCCAGTATTTAGGAGAATCAATGTGTCACATCCTATGGCCATGATTTAGGAGTGTCAATGTATCTCATCCTGGGGCCAGGAGTTAAGTGTGTCAATATATCATGTCCTTGGACCAGGAGTTGGGAGCATCAAAGTGTCACATCCTGGGTCTAGGATTTAGGAGCATCAATGCATCACATTCTGGTGATTGCCATGAGATATGGGCATCAATGTGTCACAATGGTACCCAGGAGTTAGGAGTGTCAATGTGTCACATCTGGGGCCAGGAGTTAGGAGTGTAAATGTGTCATGTCCTGGGGCCAGGAGTTAGGAGCAAAAAGATGTCACATCCTGGGTCAGAATTTAGGAGCATAAAGTGTCAAATCTTGGGGCCAGGAATTAGGAGCATCAATGTATAACATCCTGGGGCCAGGAGTTATGATCATTAATGTGTCATGTCATGGGGTCAGGAGTTAGGAGCATCAAGTGTCACATAGTATGTGACACATTGATGCTCCTAACTCCTGACCACATGACATGACACATTAATGATCCTAACTCCTGGCCCCAGGATGTTATAAATTGATGCTCCTAATTCCTGGCCCCAAGATGTGACCCCAGGATTTAGGAGTGTCAATGTATCACGTCCTGGGGCCGAGAGTTAGGAGTGTCAATATGTCATGTCCTTGGGCCAGGAGTTAGGAGCATCAAAGTATCACATCCTGGGTCCAGGATTTAGGAGCATCAAGGTGTCACATCCTTTGGGCCAGGAGTTAGGAGCATCAAGGTGTCACATCTTAGGGCCAGATGTGACACCTTGTGTCACATTGGATGTGACACATTCATGCCCCTATCTCCTGGTACCAAGATGTGTCAATGTGTCATGTTCTGGGACCAGGAGTTAGGAGCAATACTGTGTCACATTCTGGGGCCAGGAGTTAGGGGTATCAATGTGTCACATCATGGAGCCAGGATTTAGGAATGTTGAGGTGTCATGTCGGACCCAGGCCAGGAGTTTGGAGCATCAATGTGTTACATCCTCGTGCCTGGAGTTAGTAGCATCAATGTTTCATGTCCTGGGGCAGGATTTAGGAGTGTCAAGGTGTTATGTCTAAGGGCCAACAGTTAGGAGCATCAATGTGTAACATCCTGGTGCCAGGAGTTAGGAGGATTGATGTTTCACATCCTGGGGCAATGAGTTAGGAGAATCAATGTGTCATGTCCTGGGTCCATCACATAGGAGCAGAAATGTGTCACATCCTGAGACAATGAATTAGGGGTGTCAATGTGTCACATNCTGGGGCCAGAATTTAGGAGAATCAGGGTGTCATGTCCTGGGGCCAGGAGTTCAGAGCATCAAGGTGTCACATCCTGTGGCCAGGAGTTCAGAGCATCTAGTTGTCACATCCTGGGGCCAGAAGATAGGGGCATCAATGTGTCACATCATGGTACCAGGTGTTAGGAGTTCAATGTGTCATGTCCTGAGGCCAGGAGTTAGGAGCATCAAGGTGTCACATCCTGATGCCAGGAATTAGGAACATCAAAGTGTCACATCCTGGGGCCAGGAGTTAGGAGTGTCAATGTGTAATGTCCTGGGGCCAGGAGTTAGGAACATCAAGGTGTCACATCCTGGGGCAAGGATTTAGGAGTATCAATGTGTCACATCCTGTGGCCAGGACTTAGGAGTGTCAATATGTCATGTCATGGGGCAGGTGCATTAATGTGTCACATGGCTGGGGCCAGGAGTTAGGAGAATAATTGTGTCACATCCTGGGCCAGGAGTTAGGACCATCAATGTGTCACATCCTGGGGGCAGGATTTAGAAGTGTCAATGTATCATATCATGGGGCCAGGAGTTAGTAGTGTCAATATGTCATGTCCTTGGGCCAGGAGTTAGGAGCATCAAAGTGTCACATCCTGGGTCCAGGATTTAGGAGTATCAAGGTCTTGGGCCAGGAGTTAGGAGCATCAATGTGTAACATCCTGGGGCCAAGAGTTATGAGCATCAATGTGTCACATTCTGGTGATTGCAAAGAGATAGGAACATCAAAGTGTCACATCCTGGGGTCAGGAGGTAGGAGCATCAATGTGTCACATCTTGGGGCCAAGAGTTATGAGTGTCTATGTGTCATGTTTTCAGGCCAGGAGTTAGGATTACCAATGTGTCAAGTCCTGGGGCAAGGAGTTAGGAGCATCAATGTCACATCCTGGGGCCAGGAGTTTGTAGCATCATGGTGTCACATCCTGGTGCAAGGAGTTTGGGGTGTCAATGTGTCTCATCCTGAGGCATGGAGTTATGAGCATCAATGTGTCATATGATAGGACACATTGGGGTAGGAGTTAGGAGCATCAAAGTGTCACATCCTGGGTCTAGGATTTAGGAGCTTCATGTGTCACATCCTGGGGCCATGAGTTAGAAGCATCAATGTGTCACATCCTGGTGATTGCCAGGAGATAGTGGCAACAATGTGTCACATCATGGTACCAGGTGTTAGTATTTTAATGTGTCATGTCCTTTGGCAAGGAGTTAAGAGCATCAAGGTGTGACATCTTGGGGCCATATGTGCCACATAGGGGCATCAATGTGTTACATCTTGGGGCCAGGAGTTAGGAGTGTCAACGTGTCATGTCATGGGGCCAGGAGTTATGAACATCAAGTTGTCACATACTAGGGAAGGATTTAGGAGCATCAATGTGTCACATCATGGTACCATGTGTTAAGAGTTCAATGTGTCATGTCCTGGGGCCAGGAGTTAGGAGCATAAATGTGTCACATCCTGGTGCCAGGATATAGGGGCATCAATGTGTCACATCCTGGGGCCATGATTTAGAGCATCAATGTGTCACATTCTGGTGAATACCAGGAGTTAGGAGTGTCAATGTGTCATGTCCCGGGGCCAGGATATAGGGGCATCAATGTG
>PXIH01S0001592.1:50307-62163 GCA_003024985.2 Euperipatoides rowelli
TTAAAAGTAGGATAACTAAGGATCATTTTCATGTATAAACATTTATCTTAACTTTAACCATTTTGCCACAAGAACGAATCTTGCTTAGGTGCGCGGTATTCCCCCCACTTCCCCTACAACTCTTGTTTATAATAATAACTTTATTGAATCCATAACTGCATCAATGAAATTTCAGAGTATGGAAAGCAGAACATATTACAATTAATATCAGATATTATACCGTAATAGTACAAATATAAAGATTATGCTAGTCTGTCTATAACAGCACAAAAGTTACACAACACTATAACTCTTAAATTATCTAATGTAGAATTATACCCAGATCACAAGACAATTTTAAAAAAAGGAAAGTATAATGTAAATTTGGGCACAACACAAAAATAACATAATAATAAAACGACAATAATTACGCAAGCAAAACAAGAGTTAAATCACTCAACCAGATCTTTGTTTTTCTTATAAAGTCACTCAGATTTTGACAATTCTTAATCTCAGGGGGTAATTTATTAAACTGTATGACAGCATTAAAAATAATCTTGTTTTTATCTTTTTCTGTCTGTATACCATAAAGATGAATGTTATTCATTACACGTGTTTCATGATTATGTATTACTCTATTCTCAATTAACCCAATATTAGGCCTACTCTTAAATTCTATGTCATTTTATAAATCAATTTCACACTTGTTCTAGATATCTTCTCTATATTCAGCAAATCCAGTAACACATATATTTCACCAGAAGATGGTATACCAATCAAGCCCAAAAACATAGCTTTAGAGAGAGCTATTCTGACAACATTTAGAGCACTGTCCCCATACAGTTATAAGATATTGAATGTTTGCATAAATATGCGCATAATAAAGATTTTTTTTTTATGTACCAAAGGGATCATTTGACAAGTTCTATACATAGCACCCATTAGAGGAACTATTTTATTTCTTAACATTTTTGTGTGTTCTCATGTTAATTTATGGTCAATAATTAGACCCAAGTACTTTACTACCATATTCACTCTTCTTCACTCAGATTGTTCATAAGATATTCTGATGTTTACATATTTTTTAATAAAATTTACAACACTAGAACAATACTAATCTATAATGAGGAAATTAAAAATGAAATGTGGCTCTCTTAATTGTGAATAGAAGGTTTTTCTAATGACAAATTGAGATTTTTGTAATGACTCTACTAATGAAATAATGGATAATAAGAAGGCTTCTTATTATCAAAACTTATTGTCAGACAGAAGCAATAGGTTTTGACCTTACTGTTTTTGTCTAAAGACAGACATATTTAATTACTCCTACTTCTCCAATTGAGGTAAAATTAATAGTATTGAAATATTTAGCAATCGTTCTACTTATCTTTTAACCTTAAAAGCTGGTTTAATGTTTCAAGTTCTACAAAAGAGTTCAACAGAAAGGAGAAGGATTAGCCAATTTTATATTAATGTTATAAAGGAAGTATAGTATTGAATTCTGCATTTCAAGAGCCCAGTGTTGTTCATGAGCTTTATGAGATCAAAATATATTGATTCAAAAATTCCTTATGTTTTGCTTCTATTGAAGTTTATTTACTGTGGCAATTCAAGGTACATGGTGGTGACTCTAGGTACATTTCGAATATTTGAAATGTATTATTTGTGGTTACTGCTATACATTTCAGATACTTCCAAATTAGATTTCGGATTTAAAATCATTTTATTACTGATGAAAGAAAGTCATTAATGATTAATTTTATTACATATATTTTTGTTAATTAAAGTCTAATAGACAGTTATTCTAAGAATTTTTTTTTTTTTTAAGATTGATCCAAAATCCCGGCCATCATTCCAAGAGCTTGTAGAAACACTGGAAATTATGTTGGAGAAAGCACCTAAAGCTGCCAATAAAAATAGCAACCGGTTATCTGTACCAGGGCTGGACAATTCTGGTTATTCTGGGGATTATCCAAACAATGCGAATTTAACAGGTTCAAATTTTATCACTTCATATTTCTTATTGGGCATGCTTGAAATACTTTGAGGATCTTACTTAAACATTTAGTATCTAAAACATTTATTAGATGTTTAAATTGACTACAGCTGTTATTTTCAAATATTGATTACAGAATTTACATGTTTTTAATAATCCAAGTTAATTCTTTTAACCCTCCGACCCTAGTATTAAAAGTGTGGAAACATTTGAGTCAGAAATGTAATATTTCATATTTTCATAATTATTGTAAAACATTTTTAATACATTTTTATGATTAATTAGTTATTTTGACTGTATTATTACTTTACATTTTTTAATTTTTGCTCATCTTAATTTTTTTTTAGATCATGCTAAAAATTCTGGTATTGATTCCTTAAAAGGTTGCTGTGTTTCTGAATCAACGAGGCGGCGATGGACCACTGATTTTACTTTATCACCCACTAGGACAAGAAATGATTCAGGAAATGAGCACAGCAAAGTAACTCCTAAAAATGTGGGTGAAGCCATGTCAAGAAATGATCCTCACTATCGACCAAGCAAGAAAAATCCATTCAAATCATTGGAAATGTTCAAAGACGGTCGCAAAATTATTGGCTTTAATACTTGTAGCGAAGGAATGTCTTTGATGATTGAATTGCCATCTCCATCAAATGTTAGCCCACCTCCAGGGACACCAACTAATGGAGATGAATTAAGCGGTGATCAATGTATATTATCACAACGAATGTCACGATCTTTACCCAGTTCTCCGACAATGGTACGGCGGCAATTAGATATCGTACATAGCAGTAAATCAGAACACACTGGATTTGGAGAACATAACACAGGGGGAGTCTCTGAAATTCCTCGCTTCTGTCGGAGGAAAAGTGCTTCACCATTACCATGCAGCAGTACTACTAGCGCAGATGAATATTCTATTTCAGAACTATTTCCAAGAGTCAGGAATTTACCCTGGCTTTCTCTGAATAAAGATAGTTCTTCTGATAGTCTTGTATCAGGAACATGGGAAGAACGTTCAACTCCGTCAAGTTCAATAGGTAGTCATAGCGATTATGAAATGTCTTATAAATCTTGCAATTCTAGAGCAGTCTCAGATTCTGGTTTAGAATCTCCTGAATGTGAAGTTGCATCACCTAAAGCAAAATTGTTGATTTTAGATGTCGCATCTAAAGATTCATCGAGTTTTGCATTTAATAAGACATCTCCTAACAGTGTAGAAAATCTGGAAACTCGTACGGAGACATTCATCAGCAAAAAAAGTATGATTGTACAGCCACTAGAATCTTCCTACAGAAGCTCAAAGACAAGTTTGACTCCCGTGTCAAGCAAGCGGGTGACTGTCCACAAGCTCATTTCATTACAAGCTGCCACACAACGATAATGCTTTCACAAGTTGTTCTTTTATAAATTATAAGGTGAGAATAATGAAATTTTAAAAAAATTTTGATTATTGCTTCAAATTTAAAAGTCACAGACAATTAAAAAAATGTTTAGAGCTATAGTTACCGTACTGATAAAGTTCAGGAAAATGTATTGGCTTTACATGCAATAAGGCTGTAGTGTTTTATGTTTTTGTAGGGTGTTGATATCTAATTAGAATATATTTATCTGTCTACTGTGTATATACCGTATATTATTTGTAGTGTGTATATACTGTATATAGATAGATAGATAGTAATTGTATATAGCCTTTGTAGTCGATTATTTATAATCACCTACAAAAATGAAATACAGTTATTGTGTTTATTGTTTTTTAACGTTCATGGTCCTCCAAACTTGTTCATTTATATTTGGCCAATTTATTAATTTATTTCCTTAATAAGAATTTGAATATTATTGTACATAGAGTTTTTACCTATTCTTGTAGTTGGCTTATTGGTATTTAGTATAGTTCTAGTATTAAGAAATGGTTGACTAATGAAATAAATGGCTAAGAATAATATATAAGAAAAATGAAAATTATTTGTTTTAAATTTTTACCTGTTATTGTTTCTTTACCTAGTAGTTGTTTAAAAAAAGGGGGGGGGGGGGCTGTACATAAAGAGGGTAATCACAACCTAAATTTTGTAAATAAAAGAAATTGAATTATGTACTTTATATTATTAATATAGTCTATATATTCTTTGATAAAATGTTAACTTAATGTTGATTTATTTAATATACAAAATCAATTTAAAATTTATTAATTGATAGTTAGTTAATTAGGTTAAAGATTTTCTGTTTTTGATCACTTATCGAAATTTTTTTAGTGTTTCAGTATGAATGCTATCAATGATAATTGTGAATATTTAATTACAGCAATTAATATTCTTCATTACAATTCAAGTATTAGTATTTGCCATTATAGTGAATTCTTGACAATTAGTTTTTTTTTAGAATGATTAATTTTTCTTCATTTCATCACAAGTAAACCGACAAGAACTCTTAATAGTAAAGTTGTGATGTAAATCAATGCCCCTGAGGATTATGTAGCCTACTTTCATCATATCTCATGTCAAGGACTATAAATAAAGTTATACAAACTGTATATATTGAAATAGTTAGCTAATAACCTATTTAAACAATGTTAAATGTTTGAGATCTCTTTGAAAAAAAAACAATGGAAGTTATTTAAATTCAGCTTATTTAGTTTCCGATTGACCAGTGCCATTTTTTTGTATGTAAACCAATCTACTGTATTAAAAAAAAAAAAACTACAGTCCCTGTTTATGAAGTTATTTATTTTATATTGTCTTGGACTTTATAAAATTTAGAGTTTATTTGTTTTCATCATGCCTGGAAATTTAGTAAATATGGGACTGTTTTAATATCATTAAGGTATGGATCTGTTCATCCAATCACCGCATTGCAATTTACTTAACACCCCTGCATTTTTTTACATTCTTCCCAGTAGGCTTTGCAAGTGGCCTCAGCCAATCAGCAGTATTAGCAGACAACTTCTTGTTGTTTTGTACCAGGAATTTTCAAAATGGGTAATATAATGCAAAAGATAATTTTTCCGAATTTACAGAAGAAAGATCTGGACCTAATCCTTTGTAGGGTTGATTACAGGAATAAGTCTCAAATGAGAGTCTACATCTAGTATTTGTCTGGTTGGTGTTAAGCTATGCACCCCTGGTTTTCAAAAAAGACCTAACTGACATTTTAGCCAAAAATGAGTTAAATGCATTAAAGGGTTTCTATAATGCTCCTCTATGATACACAAAAATGAGAGACTGTTTAGAAGATAGAAACAGGTCCACAGAAACATGTTTATTGTTTCTAATTTGCATAAGGAGTTTGCTACATTTTCACTTTTAATTTACAAATGTGTCAAGATTTTCAATTCATCATAAATTTGAAATCCAATTTCATGTTTAAAATGTATACAAAGAGTAAAAAAGTTTTCATATTACAAATTTTAAAAGAGACCAAAAAAATTTATTTTGACTCTACTGAAAAAATAGCATTTTGTTAGTTAGCCCCTTATTGCAAAAGAGGGGCGTATGGTATGGTTTGCTGTCGTTTAGTTCATCTGTATTACAAACTTTATGATTAAGAAGAACTGATCATGCTTCAAGGAATAGACACGAGATTCTCCATTAAATAATGCTTCGTTAAGATTTAGCCTACAGCTTCGAACTTTAATTTTTTTTGACTAAGTACCACGGTAGAAACAATATACAGTATATTTTTTTTAGCAAGTACTTAGTATAATTATGGATATATGTGTTTGGGGAGGATTTGATTTATAAATTAATTTGATTTTATTTTGGAAATTTTAATCTAATTTTAGTACATATACTATAGTTAGTCAGCTTTTCATAATGAAATTTGTTTATGGTAAAATAAGATAGTGTAGTATAGGCTAATTTAATTTTTTTTGATCAATTTTTTGGTTTGTAATGTTAATAAACAGAAAATATGTGTAAGTAAAGTTAATATTGTGTTGCAGTTTATTTTACAACTGCGGTTACTTAATTCATTTATTTATTTTATTTTTTGTTTTTTAAAAAATATTTTTGGTAATAGAAGTAGTCAGTGCTTTATTTATTATTATTATTAATGCGTTTATTTGGTGTAATACAAAATGCAAATACAATATTACTATGTTATATGATATATACAACACGGAATAGATACCAACAAAAGATTTCACAGTCTTTGCCCCTAAGGATGTAAACTATGATTACATATTTAAAAGAAAAAGAATAAAAATTTACATAAAATTAGATCCAAAAACTAAACCCAAAATTTATACAACTGTTGGATTGATATAATCCAACATAGATGGCATTACTAAGCATTGGTACCTTTTTTTTATTATATGTTTTTTGAAAAAGTTATTATAATTTCTTGTTTTGTAACTAGAGGTTTGATAGTTACTTTTTAGGGATATATTCTGGACAATGAAGAAAAAAAGGGGACTGCAAATCTCATTTGCTTATTCAATCGTTTTTTTATTGAGTCAAGTTCTAAAAATTTAAGGGCTTCATCATATTTGAACACAGCATTTCCCAATATCACTTTAATTGCCCTTTTTTGGATCATTTCCAAACTAACCAATTGAAACTTGGCTAATGAAGTAAACCAGATCTCAGAACAAAATTCCAAGTGGGGCCTTATATAAGTTACATACTGTATATCATTTTAAGTGACTCATTATCAAATTATAGTAGCTTAAGTCTATATAGCATAAATAACTTTCAGATGCCTTCTTAATCATATTCTCAATTTGGAGATCCCATTTTCCGTTTCCCTGAATGATAACTCATAATATTAAATGTGAAAATTCCAATCTTTGTTTATCAAGTAATATGTCTATATTTCAATGCTTTTTTGTTTTTGTTATGTACCATAAGTACTGATTTTTTAGGGTTTAATTTCATTTTACAAGCTTTAACATCCTTATCTATTTCTTCAACCAAATCCTGCATAATGGATTCAAGCTCTTTAGAGCAACTAACTCCTATTATTGACAGATTGTCGATAAATTTGTGTCTATACACCACTTATTTTGCAATATTATTGGTTATAAAAACAATACACCCAAGACAGAGCCCTGTGGTACCACTTTCTTACTTGTGAACTCGAGATATCTGTTACTACATTCAGGAACCATAATTAGTTGCATTCGGTTGGATAAAAAAGACATTAATAAATTTACAACTGCCGGCATCATTTTAAATTGCTTTAAATTTTCAAAAAATATTCTATGATCTACATTATCATATGCCTTTGATAGATCAGTCATGAGTACGGGTGGTGTACCCATTTGTTCTATCTGAGTGGGAATAAGAAGATAGAGGAAAGCTTTTCTCTTACAAACCTTAATTTATGTCTGTGCTAATTTATTGGGTTTTGTTAGGGCAGTTTTTAGTTAGGGTTACGTTCCCTATTTTTCTTATACTGTAGGTATTCTATGAAAATTGAATACAGTGTTTCCCATGTCCCTTTGCAATAGCATTTCTTTTGATCAATGAACGTGTTACTGTTCTATAACGGAGTTCAGTTGCCTCATAGATCAGTTCAATGCTGATGATAGTAAGAAATGTGGTAATTATGGCTAATCATTTCCTCTGGCTAGTGGACAGGCTACTGTTCTTTTGAATTAATTTTTAAATTTAATATAATTGGGTAAAGTAAGAAACAAATTTTGATAAATTAATAAAAGTTTAATATAAAAGAAGTTACAAGTTGTTAACTCCTCAGATCTGACATTGTACCACACAAGGTCTAACTCTTGTTACCATCACCTGTGAGATGTGAAATGAATCACCCATACTAAAGACAAAATTCATACAAATAATATATGGTAGAATCTTGTGAAAACCCATTTGTCAATAAATGATGAAAAAGCAAGGTCAAATTATAAATAAAATCTTCCTTAGCGTTACAGTCAAATGTAATGATTGATAGTTTGGTAGTAATCTGTGCAGATAAGCCTCCAGACAATTGTCTTAAGAAGAGCTGTTGCTTCAGTTGTTATTGATGTACATGTGGCTCTTAATATAACAGTGTGACTTTTGTGAGTTATTTATAGTGGTTTTTATTTCTTTTGAGTGGTAAAGTTTATGTTAAAACTAGAAATTTATAAAAGTGTCAGAAATAAATTGTGTATAATGTATGAGTAAACATGTTTAAAAATTGTATATAGGCCTACTGATTTGCAAGACTGTAGTCGAGGGTGTACATGGGTATATGCCGTATACCGAATGCTTAGTGTTTATTATTTGCATATACTGACTGAATTTTATGGATATACTTATATACTATATACCTACTGCTTATTTGCATTTACCAACTGAATTATGACTACTATTATTAGTCTATTATTTTTCATGCTGATCTATGGTATCTACAAAGAATTTCAATCTTTAAGCTTAAAAGAATAAATTTTCATTAAACTCATTTTTAAACAATTTGATTCTCCTTATCCACGTAGCAGGCATAGGTTTACCAAATGTAACGTGTCCGTAGAACGCAATAGACTTACAAAAAAAAAAAAAAATATTTGCATTGTTTAAATTTAGAAAATTTGTGAAGTTTTATCTCTTTAAAAATTCTTAGTTAGTCTATATACCATTTATTTAATTATTACTGAGTCTGCATTAATCTATACTAATAAATTAGAAATTTGTTACCAAATTTTATTTTAACAAAATGGTAAATCTTTAGATACAATTACGACTGATTACATTTAAAGAGAAAAACATTGTTTAAAATAAAGCCCAGTTGGCAAACATTGATCTCTTTATTTAGTATTTCTATCTGTCATTGTTAAAGTTGAAACAGTTTATAATTCTTTACTATTTTCCTCATTCAGTATAGATGTCAAATTAGAAAAGTTTTAATTATGGTGCTTTCAATTTTGCCGACTATATGCCTAGTAATTAAAATGAGAAGTGAAATTATTTCTTTATAAACATATGGTTGAGTCTAAAGTGTTAGAAATGACACTTAAAAATACTTATTTTGATAATTTAAAAACTTTTCTAGTTCTTCTTTTGCAAGATTCACTTATTTGAATGAATTTTTCACAGAAATACTGCATGCCAGAAATTGATTTAAGTTACCCGACATTTTGAAGCAATTTAAAATAAAAACAAATGAGCATCTTGTGAAATACATTGATTACAGCGCCACCACAGAGATGAATATTTTTGCTCAATTCTGAATTTATTATTGTATTCAAAAGTGTATTTTTTTTAACCATATTTATTTATTAATAACAAAATTTAGGCCTACTTAAAAATTTAAAATTGCTTGTATAAATTATTCGTTTTAATATAAAGTTGCTTATCCTATTTTAACTACAATATTTTATTTAGTCATTAGTGACTAATCAAAATTTGAATCACATACCAAATACAATTTTTAAAAAAAAATCTAGGAGGGTTTGCTCCTTGTCCTTACTGGGTTTACCGGTCAGACCCCCCAAATACCGGTATTTATAGTATACCCATGCTTTGTTAACAACTGCAGCACTGATTACGGCACAGCTGAGGTTCACATTCACATACGTTGTAGTTAAAGGATTAAAATAATCCTTGGAGTGGAGAGATTTCTTTGAATTCTGTCCGTGAGAAATGAGAACTCTTTCCTAAAAAAATTAAATTCCACTACTGCGCACAGGTATATAGATATCTTAAGATTTGTAATGCTAAGGATGATTCTGTTTATATTGACCTTGCTTTTTCATAATTTATTGATAAATTGATTTTCACAAGAATGGCTTTATGGCAAATGCTTTAAAAATACTGGAAGAGATGATTCCTGCCATCCAACTGCCATGATCATCTATTAGTAACATAATCTCATGACATTTCCTTGTGGATGTCTGTTAACCATGAACTCATTGTTTGAATTTTGATTTATAGAAAGAAAAAAAAAAACATTGTGCAATAATAAATTAATAAACAGCTAAACGGTATAGATAAATTGTGAGAATGTGGTACACTTAATGTTTAATGTGTTGTATTTTGGTTTTGCTATTATAAACCATTATACAACTAAATCATATAGCCTAATTATTCATATTTGAGAACTAAATAAATTAGAACTGAATTAAAGAAGTAGTAAAAAAAACTCAGTTATATTAATAAAATGGGCAAAACAATAAATAACACATCAAAGAATGTAAAATTATGGTATATTATTTTAGCTGTATACACCATCACAAATACGGTCCTGGGACTCGTTGAATTAATGGTCAGTTGGTCACACGATATAAGAGAAAAATATAAGTGGTGCAATTTCTCTGGTTAACATAACTGATAAAACTGCTCCTCTACTGGTTTTAAAACTTATCTGATGTAATCGAAAATGGCAGTTGATTCACACTGGAATGTAGGATTAAATTGAAGAAGCCATTTATTGAATCCAATTTTACAATACAAGAACACGAAGTTACATTGGTGCTCAGCATAAAATAGAAACAACAAATTAATTTAACAACATACTTTTAAAAGGTGAATAAAAAAAGGCTTACAATAAAAGACATTAAAGATGATATATCATGGCTTCAAAATTTCATGCCTTATAATTGCATTATGCATGTTAACTTTAAAACAAGTTAGATACACATGCTAAATACGTTTCTTGAATAATTGAATTGCTGATTCGGCTATGTGAGGAAATTAGAAGTCAATTTATAACCTTACAGTCAAATCACAAGCTGCGATTACGATTACAAGTTAATGAATGAAAACGTACGGTTTTGACCGCAGACGACCGAGGCAAACAAATGCAAACAAAAAAGTTTTTTTATAACACATTATTTGACAAATTTTTGTGAATATTATCACACGGACTTTGTACTTGGTGAATATTGGCAAAAATATTCTTGTTCTCAAGAATATTCCTTACAATAACGGACATGATAAGGATAGAATACATTATTGTTTTGTAATTTGTTATGCTGCACTATTTATTTTATGTTTTATGCACTTGTAAATTTGTATATAATATTAGTGTTTATATACCGTACTGTGTCTTAAAATATTTTATTTTCTCTTTTTAGGTTGATGTACATTTTGAGGCTATTGTGTTCTGCCGAAGTCACGTTGTACATAGAAAAACTTGAACTGAAATGCTGCATAAATTCGATTTGAGTTCATATGATTTTAATCTATCTAGAAAGGTTTTCAGAGTTTGATGGAATAATTTTTAAAATGACATCACAATTTTTTTTATAAGTCATAGGGATGATGAAAAAGGATGTGTCACATTAGATAGAAATTTGGTAGAACTATTTTCGACCATCACTAAATCATCTTTTAAGAAAGCAATATGTAAATAAATTTTTTAAAAAAATTAGAAAGTTATTTTTATATTATTTTATCTGATTTCAATCTCTGAAACATGAATGTATTTGAAACTGGTCTATTGATTGATTTATCATCAATTCAGTTAAATTATTTGGATTATTTGATCACTTATAATAATTTCCATTTGTGGAAATGTTCTGTAGTAAAATGAATATTAATTGCGTAATTAGATTTTGCAATGACATTTTTTTTTAAAAAAAAAAAACAAAACTTTTATGTTTTGATATCAACATAAAACCGCCAAATTAGTTAATATTTGCGCAGTTAAAAAAACAAAAAAAAAACATTTTTTATATAATATTTAATGAATGAACCAGATATTTTAGGATCATAAATATTTTGTTATGGATAATTTTTTATGTATGTTTGTTATTTGTCTAACCCCCTCTCTCCATCCCCCCTCCAAAAAAAACAACAACTTTCTAGTTCTAAATTTTGGTTTGCCAACTACTAAAATATTCTCATAAAAATTTATTGATCCTAAAATATAGTATGCAATACTAAAACATTCACGTGTTAGTCAAGACATTTGATTGTAGACTGGGGGTTTCATTATGTGAAGATATATAT
>PXIH01S0001594.1:2308-19019 GCA_003024985.2 Euperipatoides rowelli
TTCTCTAACTATCCCCACCATTACTCAATTCAGCCATCTGTGTGGTAGAATCTGGATTGTATTGCCTGTATTTAGACAATTCTCTAACTATCCCCCACCATTACTCAATTCGGCCAAAACAACTGCCTAAAATTGTTGCCTAAACACTCACAATCTAAATCAATGAGATCTGGTCAAGTTAACGTGGACAAGCTTTCATTTAGTGGTTGAACAGTGGATTATTTCAGATTGGTTGAAGGCTACCATTGTGCCCATGGACACAGGTTTGGGAACCCCTTTCCTAGACCATATCTTTGCTTTCTTTAGCCTATTAGTTTTTTCCATATTAATATAATATTGACAATGGCAGCCACTAACAATTTCATGAACTTGCTTCTCATTTGACTTCACAGTTTACTATTAATTTCATTGCCATAGATGTTGTATTGAAAGAACAATATAAAAGATTCTATCAGCAACACTTTTATATAATAATCTTTATATTCATATATTTAATGCATAAAACATTCCATTCAGGAAATGTTTCTATTGCTCAATCAGCATTGAAGTTTTGATTTTTGACATTTAAATGTCTCCAGCTACCGACACTTATCAATAGACACTCACAATTTTGTGTTCACACAAGAATATAATGAGACACTTTTTTGCTATCTCCAGAGACCAGACATTAAATGTCCTGACACTTCTCTTCATACTCTACACACAATGACTGTTTCTCATAGTCTAAAATAAAAGTGTCAGCTAATCTCTATATCTGTCTACATGTGCATTCACCTTAAGATTCATACATCTGATTCAAGCTTTGGACCTATTCCTACAAAAAGATCATCCCTTAAGTTTGTGTTTTGAACTAATTAAGTAAAGAAATAGATCAACTAATAATTCATTTTTCATTGAAAATGTTAAGAACACAGGTGTAAGGTCAAAAATATTTGTCACTAATGAACTTCATGTGGGCTTTACAGTCAAAACCTGACCCTATGGCTGTAGACTATCTACAATTGATTAAAATACCGGAATCCACAATAACTATTGTTTACAATGATCAAACTTGGCAGAGAATCTTGCAAATATAATGTGAAAACTTTCATAACTTATTTCACAAAATACCGCCTTAAATGTTTACATAACTTCAGATATTTTAAAAGATGAAGTTATATGGAGGGATAATGAGCTTATTATATTCTTTCAAATATTTCAATAAATCTAAAGCTTTAAGGAGATTAATAAACGTATCTAAAGGAAATTTCTAAAGCTTATATTAGCCTATTCACAACACAAACAAATTCATTAACTAATCTGGTATATTTGCAAAAAATCTCTACTGACAATTCTTTAGCATTATTTTACTGTGCAGACTTTCTTGATTATCCAAAAAAAAAAAGCTTTCTTGATTACCATTCTATAGAAACTTGTTTTATCTATAATTTGAGAAATCAATAGCTGCTTCATACAAATACCTTATTTATTACAGAAACCAATAACGTCTAAATCCATGCACAAGCAGAAAGATAATAGTACCTAGAAACGGAGCACAATAAGTCCCATTTTACCTGCGTTTTTAACATCTCTGCATCTATTTTTATCAATATGGAAAGGCTGCAGAAGTTGTGTCAAATTATCGAAAGTGATCAAAAAAGGATTATTTCATCTCGAGATTATCATAAGGTTGGAGCATAGTGGGTTTAATATGTTGTAGGAGTTAGGGTTCAGGGTTATAGTAAGGTTAGGACTGTAAATTTAAAAATAAGGATCCTTTTAGGATGTGCTTATTTGAAGGTACTATACTACATATAAAACATTATTTCCAGGTACTATACCTGCATATACAAAACTATTTGCAGGTACAAATATAGGTTACCTACTATACTACATATAAAGCACAATTTGCAGGTAAAAATCTAAATGTTTATCACATAATTATAATAAATTCCAAAATGCTAAAAATTGTTAAATATAAAAAATTGTTCAATATACTGTAGTTAATTATAAAGACATTAATGTTTTAGTACATAATTACATTATAATTATAATGTGCTAAAAATTCTTAAATATACCTATGAATAAAAAGCTTATTTGAAGATAATGTAATTCATTAGATAGGTCAGGCAAAGAGAACAACTCAATTTTTGTTTAACTCTTAATAGATGTTGCCACATAACTGATTAACTTACATGTTAAAAAAGTGGGATATAGTTGTGTTGCACTATTTGCTTCAAATAGGTTTTTTTAAATAGAAATTCATATTTTAATTAGATTCTAGTATTTTAGTTTGCATTTAAACCTANCAGTCCTTGACTTATGCGACACCTGGCAATCCTGCTGAAAGCCAGGGGTTTGTTTCTGATAGTATATATTCATTTTGCTTATTTTATTTTTTCTTTCTGTACCAGTCTCCACTTTAAATGTATTTTTAAATGTCTCCTCTTTAAGCTGGTGGGTTTATTTTATTTCTTATTCTTTCAAAAAGACTGTTTCTTGGCTTTTGTATCAAAGTTATAGCGTTGAGGTGCAGTGCAATACTTTTTTATGTATTGCGTAGAAAATAAAGTGTTGCATTTCAGGCCTTGTGCTGTGAAAAATTTTGCATTTGTGTTTCTTTTAATATGGCGAATTACGTATTATCTCAGTTGGCTAGTTCCTACAAGGAAAATATTATCTTCTACTTCAGAAACTTTGAGTCAGTACTAACTCCGATTCCAATGTCTTCTTAATAACTGACTCAAACTTCAAATTGTAAAAATTTTCTTTGGGCTCGTTAGTTTAAATATTGAATACGTTAGGTCTGCTTAAAGATTTAACTGAATGCACACATTTACACCTTCCCCAATATCATTTTGTGGGGTTTAAATCTACATAAGCACTCACAGCCTTTACCACTCATTTTACGCGTTTAGTTGAATATTTCATTTTTTACATGGACGCAGTAGTGAAGGCTAATTTGGTAAACTTTGCAATATTGTGGATGCCCATCTGTAGTGTGTTAGTGGAGCTGGGTGACTTACTTGCCGACTACGATATGGTGCTTTCAATACGTCCGACTTTCAAGTGTTTGTGAGAGGATGCACAGATTGCTACTACGCCTGTTTACATTGCAGGAAGGGTTGATTTTGCAGCTATGCCGTATCTTATCCGATTCAGTTCAAGTCTTCAAGGATGGGTCAGCGCGTCGCATAGGGTCCGGGCCTGTTTCCACTGTAGGGAGACAGGCCACAACATTAAATCATGCCCCATCAAAAAGTGTGTCACATGTAGAGCCGTTCTGTGGGGGGGGGGGGGGGGCTAGTAAGCCCCATAAGGGCCCTAAGTCATAAGCAAGGTTGTGCAGGGCAATATAGATTTAGCCACTCCAATGGCATGTGACAGTATTCAAGATTCTGATTCTCAAGCTGGCACTTATGATGCATCGAAGGCATTGTTTGGATCTTACACCAGGCTGACTCAGAATTTACTACTAATTGACAATAGTGAATCATCGGATTAACATTCTAATGTTTTTAAGGAAGACAATGCTAATTCTCATGCTGTGCAGAAATCTAGTACTATAGACAACGAAGTGGATATTCTAACACCAGTTGATGAAACTGTTGATGATAATTATTCAGGAGGGGGGGGGGATGCCAAGAAATTCAAAACAGGTGACGAGCGCAAAGTCAATTAACTTTATCTTGTTTGTTTTCCACATCTTTTTCATTGCAATTCAGTATGCTGACATTTTGCTTTTTCACTTCCTTTCGTGAGGGAGGGGGGTTTGGGCATTTTTTGTTGGTTTTTATCTTTTTCTTGTTTTTTTGTTTGCCTTTTTATGCTTGGATGCATTATACACAATTGGACTTATTACTTTTTATTATTTCTGTTCATTTATCTAGGAGTATTCTTGCCTTTTACAGATTCTGGTCACAATGGCTCAGGTAGCTGGTGGTATTAGCTTCATCTCCTTAAATATTCAGGGGATGAATACAAAACGGAAACAAAGGCTGCTTAAAAAATATTTATTGGTAAATAATGTTGATGTCTGCTTCATCCAGGAGTCCAAGCTCAAAATGGGGGGGGGGGGTCCTGAAAGGGGGGGGGGCAATTCAGAATTTTTTAAGATTCTTTTCATTTTTTCATGGCAGTACCTTTAAGGCTTGTTAGGACATTGTCATCTGCATGTCTAGGAGAATGCTGGTTGCTCAAGTATCCATAGGGAAACCTACTTCTTGCTACCTTGCCTTGTCACTCGTTAATGACGCTAGTCGATTCATATTTGTCAACTATTATGCACCAAGTCAAGTGGCGGCAAACAGGGCCATTTTTTCCTATGTGGTTAATAATATTCCATGGAGGAGGACTTTCTGATTCTGGGTGGGGATCTGAACCACAAGAACATTGTGCAGGGTCTCTTTTTCATGGCCATTTTTGGCAAGATGTCTATTGTAAATGTTGCAGGTATGCATGGTACGAATAGGCTGCCAACTCATCTATTTCGGGATGGAAAGATGCTTGATCATTTTACATATCACCCGCTCTTCTTCACTACCTTCTCTGACCATGCTGCTCTGCACTTGCGAATTGGATCCACCTATACTGCACAAATTCCCATGTATGCAGTGAAACAGAGACATCCTTTTATCCCTTCTTCATATAATTTTCTCCATTGTTTTACTCGGATGGGTATGTCAATGCTAATTTATTTTTATTTCATAAGTTTACAATTGAGAACTATTATGATTTTAAATCCCAGTTTGTTATGTTTCTCATAGACTTTACCTATTTGGCAAAGCGGCAGAACTGTCAGTGTTTGGCTGATCTTTCGGATCTTATGCGGGCTATGCAAAATATTGACTCTAAACAGGTTTCGTTTCTTAAAAAGATGTCAAGGGGAGTACAACACGGTTACTCATAGTATGGAATCCGAAAACATTCATTTGCTAAAAAAGAGAATCGTTGCATCTAGGACAGGAGGTTACATCTCTTACCTCATCTTTATTCTTTCGAAAGGTCTCTTCACCTTCGATTAACTACATTTTTGATGGGTGGGAAAACCTCACTGGTCTCCCACTGCTTAACTTTATGTACACCCATTTTTTGGAAGTTTTTGCTTCTCATTCAGCATGGTCAGCTGACTTTTACAGATTGGTCACCTTCCCTTTTCATGTGGACATTTTTCACAAAATAATTTTATCATTACCTTGAAAGACTTAACTGATGCACTGGGACAACTAAATCTGCATAATTTTCCAGGACTGGAGTTGATTACAGTGCTTTTATTTAAACCTTTTTAACATGTCTTTTCACCAAACTTGTTAGTCATGTACCGTACAATAGTTGGTAAACTTTACCATAAACTGATCGTCCATTTGTTCAATCATACATGGTCTTGCATCGCAAGCGTGGACTTGACCCAAATCTTAAGCTGGACCTTTCAACCATACCAGGCCCATCAATGTCCAAAACCTTGAAACTAAGCTGTTCACCTGAATACTTAATAATAAGCTTAATGATGTTCTTCCAATGGTGTTATCGCCCTACCACTTTGCAATAAAGGGACGAAGCATTCACACACCTATTAATCTGCTGAAGCAAGTGATATATTACATTAAGAAGTATCGGCTTAAAGATTCAGCAGTTATGTTTCTGGACATTAGTAAGACCTTTAATTGTGTCGACCATTAATATCTGGTTGCGAGGCTCAACCAGATATTAATAATTTATTATACCTCTAGCCTTGCACGAGGTATAATCAATTTTATTTCAATTTTATTCCATTAAGTTTAATGGACGTTTGTATTACACCATTCCAGTGAAAAGGGGGATCACCCAAGGATGCCCATTAAGTACTAACTTATTCACTGTATACATAGACAGTCTGGTCTCTCAGTTGGTCAGGCTGTATACATCATTTGAATACCTTCGTTAAATGCCTCAATCCCTGTTTTATCCTTTGTGGATGATTTAACTGTTTTTGTGGACGGTAGGAATTTTGTCCTTAGAGTCTTTCAAATGTTAGATGATTTATCACATACAACCAGTACAGTGTTTAACATGCCAAGACAAGTATTTGGTATGCATATCATAACCAATCTGATAGTCGATACAATGTAACCATTCCAACTTCTTTCTTGGGACTTCCTTACCTGTTTTTAGGCTCTATGGTCAAGAGGGTCCTTCAGGATCGGATCATTGACCGTTTCATTAGGCAAAAACAGCCCTTAAGGGGAAGGCACTTTCCTTACTCACTAAGGTCAAATTCATTTATACCTGATTCCTTCTGCTTATTACTTCTTTATGCATATCACCTTCAATAAGTCCTTTATTGCATGGCTATATTCTATCACACATCGGATCTTATGGGACACCACCCTGTTTTAAGAAGGCGGCTCTACCTCTTCCTGTATAAGGGAGAGCTTGGCCTCCACAATATTGACAATCTTGCTATACAAGCTAACTTTTTTCAAACCTATCTTCACTACACTGCCTTCCTCAACCACGTTGAGGATGTTGGATACCCCTCCAAAATATGGGGAGGAACCTCTTGCCTTGGCTCTCTTGTGAGTCACCCTTTTGGATCTGATGGACTCATTCCATTTCAGGCATGCAGTTAAGTTTAACTACAGAGCCTATTCAAATTCATTAAATGAGGACTATATCTTTTGGCCGATCTTACCTCTCCTGCTGGCCTTTTGCAAATTAAAAAAAAAAAAATTTCCAGCCAATTTATATGATTTTTTTTATCGTATAAGTACTTCATCAGTTTTCACTCGGCACTTGTTGATCCAGGGATACTCCTTTAATATTCAGTCGAATTGTCCATTGTGTAATCGAGAGGAATCTTTGCAGCACATATTTTTTCAGTCCAATATTTCCACGATGCACGGAACATGATCATGCAGTTTCTGCATTATGACTTTTTCTCTAGGCCCCTTTTTGACCTGTTGTCCGACCTGCTTGTCAATTGCAATTTCATCTTTATTGCACTACTTATCCTCTTTTCCTTTTGGAAAATTAGGAACTTATAGATTTTTGAGGGGGTCAATGTGAGGCCTTGGCCTTATTTTTTGATGCAGTGTTTTGAGGTTGCCAAAAGGGATCTTGCCCTTTTGTTGGATGATGTTTTTAATAACAGATGGCAGAACTCTGATCTGATTTATTTCTTTGATACCTTTCTAAGGGATTCCATTGTTCCGGTATAGCAGGAATCTAAGCATTGAATATTTTCTTTAATAGTTGATTTATTTTTAGTGACTTTATATTGTATTGACTTTTGTTTGATTTTGGGATTTAGGACCATTATATTTCCCCCATTGATACTCCAACCCAGGTGGTTGGTGTAACCCTTTTGTTATTTTTTAAATTATTAATTAATGTATTTAGGGGACAAACACACACACACACACACACACACACACCAAAAAAAAACTATAAGTTCTTTGCTCTTTATAAGTATTAACTATAATACAAAGCATATAATACAGTATAACAACTGTAAGTTTATCAGAATTTAGTCATTTATATTGAATATGTTCTAAACCTCCATTTATAATATTTAAGGTGCATTTTATGCAATAGGCTAATAATCTGACTTTAACCCACTCATGCATAAATTAATACCTGTGGTGGGAAAAAATATGTTTACCTACAAATATATTCAAAAGGACTCTAAAAATGTCATGAAACGAACAACAAAAAATTAATGTGTCATATGTGAAAAAACAAATGTCGTTATATGAGGCCACGATGCATTAAAAAGGTTTTAATAAAGAAATAGTGTTATCTAACCAATCATTTCTCAAGAAAAATTGAAAGCATTAATGAATTAAAGGGACAATATGACTTTGAAGCCAAGGGGTTGGCAGTGGGTTGGCTGCGCTGCTTCGTGTTCTTGGTATAAGCCCAAGCTAGCGACTGGTCCGCGGCTTGAGCTGTGAGCTGTCCGGCCTCGCTTTCGATCTGTCTTTCTTTCTGAAAGATAGAGAGAAACGAGGTGCTTTCAACCCAGTAGTTCTAACCGATTGAAGTTGTGTTCCACTGTTTACGTCAAGTAAACGAAGTTACATGACAATAAATATGGTTTCATCTGAACTACCAGTTGTTAAATAGCGGGCAGTCAGTATTGTCAAACCATAAAATACTGTAAATAATTTAAATATCTGTAAATAGTTTCCGTAATTATGATTTCGCCTTAGCCGTCAGGCGGGTAATTGGCGAAGATAGCAAAAAAAAAAAAAAAATATGACTTTGAAGAAAATTTTATTGCAAAATGTAAAAAAAAAAAAAAAAAAGAAAAGGAATTTCTCAGGATCTACATCTTTATGCAAAGAAATATGTGTAAACAATCTAGAAATGGATGAAGACGATAAGTTTATCATCACAATTATTCAGGAATTTCTTAAATGTTTTGAAAATGGAGGAATCTACTGATCTGTTTAAAACGATTTACAGTCATCGCTTCAATTATAAGAGTCATGCAGAAATTTTCTTCTTTAGATCAATATTGTCTGATCCTTGCATAGCAGAGTATAAGTCATGACTAAACAATATTGATAAATATACTTTTAGCTCATTGTTTTCCATTTTTTGTGGCATATAAAATAATTTGGTATGTTATCTTATCCAAAAGTGTAACGAGAAATAGTTGCATAAAGTAGACTTGAGTGGTTTTTCCATGTATGTTTACCTTTTTTCTTACCAAGGAAGACAGGGGATTTCCAGTTAAAGAATTGTCCTTGTTTATCTAACAAATCCATATTAGGGGAAGATAGGGCAAAGTAGATAAGCTAAGTTTAACTCAAAAATTTTATAGATAAAATAGAGATATGTAGACTGGGTTATATATTCCTTCAATATTTGGAATGGAGTAAACTTGATTTTACTCATATCTAAGTGAGAAATGATTATTATTCCAGACATGTCAAATTATTCACTTTGCCCTATAGCTACGGCAAAGAGAATATAATGACATAGGACAAAGGAATAACACAAATTGGGCAAATTAAATAACTTTTAAAGCTTTATACATATGGTATTGTCACAAAAGATAATAGCATAAATAATTAGGATTAAAAGAAAAAAAAAGTTATTTTTAGTCCTAAGTCCAGGTCATAATACTAGCCCTCCTCCCTCTTTTCCTTTATTTGGGAAACACTGGGCTTAGAGCCCACATCACAAAATGTTAAACTAATGTTTAACAAATCATCCAGAAATAATAATAGGTTAAAATTTGATATGAAAATTTATCAGTCTATCCTACATATTGGCATACAGTAGTAGCATAATTATGAATATTTAATAGTCTAACCTATGATTTCACATAGTAGCATAATGAACGATAGTCCTGTCTTGAAATATAATTGTCTATGGAAATGAACAAAATTTATTTAATTTTTAACACTTTTTTGTTAAAAAAAATTAAATCTAATGAAATATTTTTTTTTTTTTTAAATTAAAGTGAGATAATTAGCCTATTACATAAAATGCACCTTTTATTATAAAAGGAGGTTTAGACCGTATTTTCTAAAATATAAATAACTAAATTCGGATAAACTTACAGTTATTATACTGTATTATATGCTTTATATTATAGTTAATACTTATAAAGAGGAAAGAAACGGTTAGTTTTAAATGCATAGGCTACTAAAATACTACAATCAAATTAAAATATGAATTTCTAGTTAAAAAAAAAACCCTCTTTGAAGCAAATAGTGCAACATAACTGCTGTATATCCCACTTCATTAACATGTAGACTAAGTGAATCAATTAGATGGTGACATCTATTAAGAGTTAAACAAAAATTGAGTCATTCTCTTTGCCCTACCTATCCAATGAATTACATTATCTTCAAATAAGCTTTTTATTAATAGCTACACTATATTTAATAATTTTTAGCACATCTATATATTAATACGTGAAGGGAAAACTTTAGATCCCTTTTAAGCATATTGGGCGCACGGAGGAGTGTGAGATTTGGCAGAGTTAAAGTTTATATTAGCCTATTACATAAAATGCACCTTTAATGAACTAAAATTTCCATATATAAAATTAAAACATTCATTGTTTAGCGTTGTGGCGGCATTTTACAAAGGAAATGTTCTTATTGGTCGAATTTCTACCAACACTGGATTACTATTAAAAATTATAAGGTAATTATGTAATAAAACATTTATTCCTCTTTATAACTAACGACAGTATATAGAACATATTTTAGATTTAACAAATTTTAGCATTTTAGAATTAAAATGTAATTTACTACCTGCAAATTGTGCTTTATATGTAACCTATATTTGTACCTGCAATTAGTATTTATACATAGGTATAGTACCTGCAAATAGTGTTTTTTAAGGAGGTATAGTACCTGCAAATAGTGTTTTATACGTAGATATAGTGCCTGCAAATAAGCACATCCTAAAAGCAATTATGCTATCCATACCGTAAATTGGGACTTATTGCGGCCCGTTTCTAGGCACTCTTCAGAAAGATTAGGAAAATAATACATTTCCTTAGGGCCTACTTAAGAATATTACTATTATGAAAATATTGAAAAATTGAATATAATCAAACGTTTTGGCACAAAAAATCCATTTCAGAATTATGAAAACTGAATAAATTTAGTGCAAGAAGGCCATCACTGCCACCTACCCATTCAACTAGATGGGGCATTAATCCTCCAATATACTGTGTAACAGATATTTCTACTCTTTTATTATATAAATGTGCTTAAAATAAAGCAAAAAAAAAAAAAAATCTACTTCATTATACTTTGATCTTAGCCAAAAGGCCAAGAAACGATAAATCTACTTAATTTTTTTTTTTTTTTTTAAAAGACAAAACTATTCTTAAATTAACACTTTTAGCCCCTCAATTTTTTAATGTGATAAACATCTATTTTTTCTTTTTCTAGATAAGAGATTAATCTATTTGATAGGCTTTTTCGTCTCCTGTCTCTATTTGTTAATCTACAGCTGATAAGTTGATAACTTTACCTGTCTTTCTGAAATAAACAAAGTACAGTCCTTTTTAAGCTTTTCTAAAAGTAAATCTCTTTTATATAACTAAATTAACTTTTAATCGTAAATCCTAAAAACAAACCTAGAATATCACAACTTTGAAAATTTGATTAATTTGAAAAAAAAATGTCAATGTTAAACAATATTGTTAAAATAAAATATAAATCAGTTTCAACATGGCATACTTTGAATTTAAAAACAATCTAAAATTTCAAATAAATAAGAATTAGATTTTAAGTTAAGAAAATAGTTAAAGTTGTGGACAAATAAAAGCACAATAATTATCTTTATACATAAAACTTTCCAGATATTTCCCCTATTACTACATGATAATATAAAAATCTAATTTATTGGTACATAGCATTTTCGCTGGCCCAGTGTTAGATGGTTAGGGTGGCAATTACCATCAAATTGTTTTTTAGTGTTCTTATCTAGAAACAGCAAACTTATTCATATGTAACAAAGTACAATTCTTTATTAAAGTTAGAGGTAGAGGGGAAATATGTTATAAATGTTTGGAAGAGGGGTACCATGCAATGGATTGTACTTTAATCTTTTAATCCCATGTTAGCACTTATAGTTAGCAGATACATGTGCCAAGCCATGACGGCTTTAAATTAGAATTTCTTTGAAATTTGTTCAAAGATGAGGAAGATGATTATAATGAAGAATATCAATATGAAAAGGATATTATGAAAAATGACTCTGACATAATGAATGAGGATTGTTGGTTCCTCAGAAGGAAATTGAGGCAACTAGTTAATGCAGCAGTCAGAAAATGGTCAAACTGTTGTAGAAGGAGCTACTGCGCAGCAATGAAGTTTAACATACCAACAATGGAGATAAATTATATTATTATTAATAGTTTAAACTCATAGACTTATACATACAAATAGCTATATGAAGATATAAAGTAGATATTTACACAATTTAGTAATTATAAAAATAAAAATAAATCAAATACACAACTATATTAGGCTACATTAAATATTATGCATCAAGTTAAATAATTAACTTTTTAATGGATCACAAACTTAATCTTTACACATAGATGTAAAATCAAAATAAAAATAATCAAAATTAAAAATAAATAAAATAAAAATACAGAACTGTAAAACGTGAAAAGGTATATATTGTTGTCCGGCATATTAATTTATAGCAAACAGCCCATTTTAAACATGATTCCAAAGGATTCAAGTCTCTATAATGCAACCAGAATTTTATTGGAGTCAACAATTCTTTAAACATTTTCTCTTCTATTAAGCTGTCTAATATTAGATCCTGGTATAAAGTAACACAGTATGTCTACTAAATCCATTATATCATATGGTGATGGAAATTTAAAAAAATTGAGATTTTTTATTCAAATCCTTCTATAATTGTTTTTTTTTTAACAAATGCACAGTTGGCTGAAAATTCTGACCATATATTGTTTCTTGTATTCATTTTGAGTACTATTGGTTTCGAAAGTGTTTAAACTTAAAGTTGTTGTCTAATAATCTCTTCCATTTCCTCAGAAAAGACAATGTTTGAGCATGATGTGTAGAACTATATTCAAAAACATATAGGCCTATCCTGGAACGGGGAAATGAAAAGGCTCTAAAGTTTTCAATTCATATTTTATTGCTAAGAACAATATAAATCATTCTTTTGCACATTATTATGACAAAATACACACATAAATAATGTATAAAATTACATAATATGAAAAGAAGCACAAAACATAATATGCAAGAAAACAAATTAAATACAGAAGTTGTATAATAAAATCATTATGAATATTTTGGCTAAATCATCTTCAGATGTTTTATTACATCTTTATACAGTGATATATCAACAATTAATTCTTGTTTCAATGGGATCAAAGTTTTCTCTTAAATAAACATTGATAGAAGATTTAAATTGGTTTAGAGATCCATTGAAAAAGTATTTTTTTTAGAGTATTCCATATTTTATACTTATTAGTGTTGATTTTTAACTCTGTTAGATTTAGTATAGGGTTTAACGATATTAAAGTCATGTGTTCTTCCAAATTTTTGCCATTAGTATGTATGTATTATCTATATTTCTACCAATGACAATCTTTTTATAAAGAAAGATAAGATCAATTTAACATATTATTGTTTGATAGAGAGAGAAGATGTTAACCAAAATCAATCTTCGTTTAAACGTTGTATTGGGTAACCATAATTGTTTGGTAATAAATGGCTTTTCAATATATTTAATATTTTTTAAATATAGATGGTTAATTATCTTACTTGCATAATCAAGAATGTTTATAAATATTTCTTATATGGTTTTAAAAGTATGTTCATCTATATATTTAACACAATTTTTTATTGATTTAAATTTATATCTAATAGTTTTATCCATTTTTATTGCATGATTTTTAAAAGAGTATTCTTCATCAAACTGTATTCCTAAGTCGCATTGTGTTTTAACTCTTTTGTATCTTCCTCTATTTTGTTATCATATTAAATTTTATTGTATGTCCTAGGTTGTTGTTTTTTTTTTTTTTACCAGGGATCTTCCCCCTCATAATGCTTTATTTATGCAAAACAATCAAATAACAAAAAGTGTATGTCCTTTGTTCATTAAAACTGTTTGTAAGATATTAAATTCAAGTATGTTTAATTTACACCACTTATTTAATATATTTAAATTTTCATGTAATTTTTTTTATCATTTTTATCTTTAATGTACATAAATATTTTTGTGTCATCTGCATTATGTTAAAAGAATTGCGTTTAAAATATTTGGGATATCTATCTTATGTTAAATGTTAATAAAGACAAACTGAAAGTGTTGATCCTTGCAGTAGTCCGACATTAATATTTTTACATTTGGATGATATTTCTCCAATCAGTGTTTGTATTCCGCCTATCGAATAGTCAGAACAATATTATATTCCATCAGTTTTCTTTTTTTACATAAGAAGTGATGTTCTATTGTTTCGAATACATCTTTGACTCTAAAAACATAACATCAATTTGTATTGGGTTTTTAAAACCAACTAAAATAAAATTATTAAACATCTTTAGATTAGTAATGTTTGAAACGTTTTCATATAGACATGTATATAGTCTGGAATTATTGAGTATTTTTTTCTATTAAAATTAGTATTTTTTTTCCCACAGATTTTTGCCATTGCAGGAATACTGGATATAGGTCTATAACAGAGGTTCCCAAACTTATTTGGCCTACCGCCCCCTTTACAGAAAATAAATGATTAGCACCCCCCCCCCTTGGAAATCTAACTTATTTAAGTGAACAAACAGAATGATTCAGTGATGAATTTATGTTATTTTATGTATCTATATTTCTTTCTACCTACAGTATATCCTACAACATGACAAAGAAATATGTTGTTGTAAATAAGACACTTTGAAGCTTGAAATTATAAAATTATTTTTTAAAATAAACCATAGTAACATTCGCATTACTTACAGAAAATTAAGATAATGAAGGACAATATTAAAATAAATATCATGAGAAGGATAAACCTGGTGTATAAGTTTATTCCTATACGATTTTAAATAATTTATTAGGCCACCTAATAATAAAAATGTCATTAATCAGTTAAATGCGTTTGAAAAAAAAAAAAGAATAATTAAAGGGTTATACCTGTGGTCGCACTCGACCACTGGTCATTATATTATCTTACATTCTATGTGTTTTGGAAAATATTCACTAGCCTATGTTACAACAGATTAAACATGTACAAACGTTTTTCAGAAGTTTCTTATTTTCTTTATGCTTCCACCACCCCGTTATTTTTATTCAACGCCCCCACGCCTCCAATTGCACCCGAGGCTACTAACTCCCCCCCCCCCCTGGATCGCCCCAGCACCTCCTAAAGGGTGTGGGGGGGGGGGCATTTTTGCTCACTTTAGGAAACTATGGTCTATAAGAACACATTGCATTTTTATTTCCATTTTTGAATTTGGAAATAATAGAACGTATTTTCCTTGTAAAATAGATACATTTAGTATTTTCGTGAATAATTTTGAAAAGATGTCACATTTTTTAATAAAGTATAAATTGATAATATATTGATTCTGTTAACAACATTATGTAATTTGTTAATCATAAAGTTAATGTCTCATTAATTCTATTTTTATTTGTTTTACTATATATTTGAACTACAAATGCAGCAGTTCAATATCTATGTGTATAAATTATAAATAAAATTTCAATATATTAAAAGGGTGAAAAACCCATATAGCCTACTAACAATTAATAGTTCTCAATTCTATAGAATTATCTCTATATTTTTTTAATCAATACATTGAGCATTCAATTCAATTTTATTTTAAAGCTGGTGGGATATCTAAAATTAATTCTGAACTCCTTAATATTGAAATTTCTAGACTTTCCCCATTGGAAGGGCATTGCAATAGACCATAAGAAACACCTGTGAATGTTGAATTTTTATAGTTCTCACAATAAACATCAACTGACAAGATTAAAATATTGTCCCATTGGGACAATCAAATTGTTTCGGGACCACGCCACCCTGCAGTTGAATAGTCAAAAATTAAATCAAGCAAATTTAAGTAAGTTCATTAGGTGTTTTTCCAGGTGAAAAAAAAAACAATACTTCCAGTGAAAAAGTTCTGAAAAATGTTTATAAAGCATAAAATAAATGAAATTAGATTCTGAAGCTGATTAGAAAAGAGCCAAAGAGTGACATGATAAAAACACCATTAATACAAGAATAGCAAGTTGAAGAAAGCTGCTATTTTTTAATTAATTTGTATAATGTGTGAATAAATTTATTTAAAAAAAAATTTAAAACCAATTTAGCATTTATTAAGATTAAGAATTTTGTACAAGAAAACTAAATAGTCTTTTGTGTTTTGTTATTTATAAAGGTAAAACAATATGATAGATCGATTACAATAAAATTTTGACTTTATTAACTTCCACAGTTTCCATAATGTTCTCGTTACGTATTTTTTTTTCTTTTGCGCTGTTATTATAAGGGTGTTCGTAAATGTAGGCATTAGGCCCTAGGCGTTTTTTTTTAAAAAAAAAAAAACTTTTGTACTGTTGTTTTACTTGTGTAAGCAGCCTATATATTCAGTATAGATAGTCATCACATAGAGCTACAGTATGTTAGCCTACTGGAAAATAAATGAGGAAAGATCTAAAATATCTGTGAAAATCTAGATATGACTATGAGTGATTCAAATTGAATGATCAGATCGTAATTGGACTTGGTTGTAGTGACCATATTATATTAGCCCATCAATCAGTATTTATTTCTTCAATCTAGTTTATATTTTTTTGATAAATTCACTATACACATTTACCAATAATAATAATTGTACACATTAGTTAATTGCACAGTGTGTAGGCTGAAGATAATTTCTCGGTGGTGCAGTTGATAAGAAGACCGACTGCGAAATCTAGGCATGGTATTACAGGTTCGAATCTCACACTGGTCATGAATGTAAGTGATGTAAAAAAAAAAAAATAAAGGTGCAAATTTATTTTAAAAATGAATACTTATTAAAGAAATACTTACTACTTGGGAAATCTGCTGCTCTTGTTTGAAGATGCCTTAACGCTGATCCAGTAACGTGAGATAGGCAAAGAAGGGCAATTAATAATAGACAAAGTGTGTATGTGAGCAAGGACATGATTTATAGGATCTAAAAGAATAAAAAATGTAAACGGTAATATTATGTATTTAAAATAAAAATAATTAACTATTTAAAAA
>PXIH01S0001595.1:3735-22112 GCA_003024985.2 Euperipatoides rowelli
ATAACTGAGATTTACTCAGTTTTGCTTCAATTTTTTTTTTTACTTAGTAGAAATAAATGTAGGCCTACTGTATAAAAGAATAAAAGTGTTAGTGTAATAATGCTTTATTTATTTATTTTTAAAGCGCTGGACTTTATAAATTAGGAGACCCTATGCACAAATTTTGATAAACTTTTTCTTTTTTTTTTTGCCCTGGGATATGTAAGGTTTGGAGGCTGAGGCCCCACTGCCTCACGAGGCTCAGGGCTACAGCTAGCTAAGCCCATATATAAATCCGGCCCTGCCTGTTCATGCCTAGTAACTACAGTCCTTAGCTTATATAGTGTCATTGTAAGCTACATCCTATTTCTCTCTTATATAATAAAGGCATAATTTTTATGAGAGATGATTGGAACAAACAATTTTTATTGAAGAGTAAAAATTAATTAGCCTATATTTTATTTAACAGTTATAAATTTGGATCCTGAAAATCCTTTTTTATCTAAACCTAAGCTTATATTTTAATTTGCATCATTAATATCAATACAAACAATTGCTTGTTTGTATGTATTCAATTTTATATTAACCATCTGGATTTCATAGTAAGATGTTTTTAAAATGAAATTTGTATTATGTCAAGTGTCAAGAAAAGAGCCAAATTTCATCTTATCTACAATGTCAGGTGTTGCTTTCTTTTTTTTTAATCAATATTTGCACTTGATGTTTGAAAATGAAATTTTGATTTTTTTTTTTTAAAGATCACCTTGTTGAATAAAACAATTAGGCTAACTTTTAGATGTCTCTTTAAATTCAATATTAATACCTAAATAATTTCCATTTCAATTTAAAGAATAAAGTGATGTTAAATATGAATCAACATTTAGGATATAATAAAGACTTTCCCTCATTAATATTTCTGAATATGTGCATGATAAGGCCCTGGGCTACATCAGGTTTAGAGGCTCCTTGGAAAAATTTTAAAAAGGTTTTTTTTTTTTTTTTTTTTTTTTTGGGGGGGGGACACTTTGACTGGACACTTTGTTGACTTTCTGACTGGTTTGATAAGCTTTATTAGGCAGCACTGTTCTCACCAGAATCCAAAATGGCTTCTAAATAGGTAAAGGTTCAATGTGTCCGGTGGGTGCTTTGTCCAATAGGACAGTACGCCACCAAATTGGCGATTAATTGTTTGAGAATTGCTTAATGTCATATTATCCCAATCGCCAGACATAAACCTTCTAGACTTTTACTTGTGGGACTACAGTATGCCAAAGATCAAGTATTTTCAACATCAGTGCCTGACGTCATAACATTGAAGACAAAGATAACAAATGCAATGAAGTTTGACGCTGACAAAACATGGCAAGAAATTGAATATCGACTGTAGGTATGTTCCTCTCAAGACCAGGAATGTACAACTGTATTAAAATGTAATACCGGTAGTCTAAAACGTGAGTTTACTTACATTTTGTCTGTGTTTGTTTCTACCTAGGCCTATAACATGATTTTTTTCAAATAATTTTTCGTAATAGGGAAAAAAAATTAGCAAACACTCTTTAAACCATCATATGTGTTGTTAAAATATATATAAAAACACACATATGGTAAAGGGATGTGTGACATTGAACCAGGAATGAATCCAAAAACAATGTGAAGGAAGGCGATAAATTCACCTTTTTTAATGTTTGATAAAAACTTTTGTTTAGCCTAATTTGTTGAATTTGTTTATTAAATTCAGACCAATTAACAATAACATCACAATGGATTCACCCAATGATGTATTGAGTAGCCTATAGGGTAATGGTAATGTAGGCCATAATTCTCCATTATTTTACATGCTAAAAATGGTTTTATCACATTTATATTTTAGGAATTTTCTAATTGGGAAATAATTTGGCTCTCCCTAGTGCTCAGTGATCGAAATATTGAGTTATAGCATCGCAATTTTCTAAGTAAAACTAAGTTATTTGCTAACTAATTTGCCATTCCATCACAAAACATTGCTAATCAAAAAATAAATAAGCCTAATAAAATTCAAGCATGAAATACTGTAAATCTATCTAATTTAGCCTATTTAAAATATCTGGTTTTAATTAATATTTAGAAGATTTTCAAAAGTTGTCCGATGTTAACAACATTCTTACAGTCTATTGACTCCAGCACCTCTGGTGATAAAAGTTTGCAATTTTAGCATGGAAATGCCAAAGGACGCTTTTCATATTACCATGCTTGGAAATCTTTTTTTTTTAATTTTAAAGTAATTTTTAAGGGGAAAAAATACGCACAATTATTTAAGACAAATTAAACTATATAAAAACAAAAAAGTAGATTTTAATTCCATTTATTTTTTGAGTTAGGCTATGAAAATATGAAATATTAAAAATTTTCAGTAGGCTACATCCATGCAGTTTTACTGAATAAATTGTTTCCTCTTATTAGCATATGTCTATATGAACAGCATAAAAAATAAAATCAGCTTTTTATTTTATATTTTCTTCTCCTCCCCCCCCCCCATTTCCAGTTTTAAATAAATTTGAAAAGGATTCCATATTTTTCATTTTTTTAAACGAAAAGAAATTAAATAAAAATAGAGCAAAATCATTTTTACAAAGACTAAGACTGAATTAAAAACATGTGGGCATCTTGTGCCAACATAAGAACAGACTGAAATTCTTGTCCAGCATCCGTTTCCTTGTTCAGACTTCATTCTGATCAAATTTTAAATTCCTCCATGAACATCTTGCTATAATCCCAAACATCCTTCAATCCACAGCAAATCAGATCAAACAGATGTTGCAACGAAGTTTAAACTCAACAATTTAAAAACTAAATTACTTTTAAATTCAAGCAAATACAGATGGATCACTTTTTTTTTTTTTTTCCTTTTTTTTTTATTAACTGTATAAAGGTGAAAGCAATAAGCTCAAATATTTAAGAATTTTAGTAGGCGATATGAAAATATTTAGATAGGCATTGGTCATAACATAATATGGATTAGATTTCTAAGACAAATTACTCTTGGAGATCATTTTTGAGTGCTAAATTGAAGTAGGTTAGAGTTACAGTTGAGTTATGGTCTTATGGATTAAATTTTTTTTTCTTTCTGCTTATGAATATTAAAGTAGTAAAAAGCAAACTTAATGATTGAGTGGGGTGTTGCATACAAGGGTTAAATTTTCACATTCGGCTAAATTAAAATATTAATGTAATTGGATGATTTCTGACTGTAGATATAGTGAATCTAGTAGACATAAATAATAGTGTCTTGTAATGCAATCCATAAATATTTCCAGTACTTTTGTTATAGTCTTTAAAATTTAGTCCAATAATAAAAAAAATATAAAATACTGTATTCAGTTTCTTCTAAGATAGGCTATACTCTTGATCTTGAAAAAAAAATGAGTGAAAAAAGATATTTGAAAAAAAAAGCAGTAAATTACACATACTGTAAGTAGAAAACCAAACAGTAGGCCTACATGTGTTTCCCTTTGTTGATGGAAACAGGTGTGGTCCCATGTTTGAATCACAGGATCTGTAATAATAGTAGCAGAAATAAAGATGTAAACTAGGGACATATAAACACAGGATGGTTGAAATGGCAATCTGTATCTGGTGTAATGTAGGCCAAAATAATATCCCCTAAATTGAAAGGAAAGTTATAGGCCCTATAAGAGTGAAATGGTGTAAAAAGCTGGCCAGTTAAGACATGATGAGTGTTACCGAAATGATGTTGGAATCGGCCAGTATTGTAACATTGTCATCATATAGGCCTACAAAACAACTGTATACCTGGCACAATAAAGTAACCTCAATAAATAAGATGAATCAGAATTCATGTTTGGGTTGAAATGGGCATATAATGGACATACCAGATACTCTTCAGAAGGCACTCAGCATTGAGACACATAAACGTAAACCTGGACGGCTTCAGTTGACATGGCACAAGAGTCACAAGACTGTACAAAGGCGTAGACAGAGAAAATTCAAACCATGCACAACAGAAAAATCTAGCATTCCTGAACTCAGAGAGCGAACCCGAAATGATTGGGACAAACACCAGGAGAAAGAATAATAAACTATTGTTACTCCTAGCTATCATATTACTATCATATTTATAACAGCCTTTGGGATCTATTATAATAATGAAGGTCAAGCAAATATGGTTAATTTATATTTGATCTAGACCTACTCCCATTATAGAATTTTGGGTATGACAGGCCAACATAAGGGATGGGCAAAAATTTTGTTAACTGCAATTGTTAACGGTTAGCCAACAATTACCTTCCTCCCCCCCAGCACAGTATCTAAAAGGTTCAAAACATAAAAAGCATACATTTAAACTAATATTTAAAATTGACATTATAACTTCTCAGATTTTAGAATTGTATAATAGACATTATAACTTCTAATAGGCCTAAATAAATATATTTGGATTGCTTTTTTAATATACAGTAGTAATTATAATTTATATATTTTTTTTTTTCATAAAACAAAAATGAATGCAAATAAAATAAAAACCTGACCTTAAATAAAAAATATCATTTTGCTGTAATTAAATTATTGTATAATTTACTTTTCAACTAAAATCTTAAAAAAAAAAACAAAAGAAAAAAATATAGGCTACTGTATAATATTTAGTGATATTCTTACCAATTTTGCCAAAGGTAGAATGCTTAAAAAACTTATATAGCCTATACTTTTAAATTTAGAATTTTTCATTTCACTAATGTATAGCCTATACTGAAATTTGCATGAGTTCAATCACATTGTAGATGAATTCACTAACTGCTAAATGGTTAGGAAGCTTTTTTTTTTTTTTGAGTGGGCATTCGTACTTGTAAACACCAGGGGAAAAAAAAGTATAGTGATTCAATGGTGACTATATCCTTTGATATTCTATAATATTTATAGAAAAAGTCAGTGTGGAGTTAAGTTAGACATTGTTTTAAATATGCTAAAAATCTTATAATAAAGGATCTGTTTGGGAACAGCATTGCCTGTCTTGATACAAAACTGTGTACGAATAAGCTAGTCACTCTCTTTTTTTTTTTATTTACAGTCAGCAGGTTTTATAAAAACAACTTGAAAGTTGAAACAAACACAAGTAGGTTTTAAATACAACTTTAACAGCTTTAATGTTTTTATTTGCATTAAAAAATATAGTCCGTTAGCCCAAATAAGAGGTGGCGACTCCTTTAACAATATAGTTTACCTCTAAAATAATTTAAAATTTATTTATCAACTCGGAAGTTTTCAAATTTAATTTGAACTTTAAGTTAGTCTATTATCGAAAATCAACTTACTAGCCTAAGTACCGGTAGGGTAAAATTAGATTGAAACTGAAGTGATTAAAATACGAGCATGCTTATGTTTTCTTAGCGCTAATGAAATGATCTACAATCTGATTGGTCTGTGAAGGATTGCACATTTCTTTTCTAGCCTCTGAACTGACTCGTAAAAAAAAAAAAAAGTTAAAGAATCCTGAGAGTGGCTACAAAATAAAAGTTTTTGGAAAAAGAAAAATTGACTATTAGGCTAACTAATTTATATTTTTTCAAGTGTTAAAATTTTTTATAATTACCGTACTGTAGGCTAATATTGATATACTGTTTCTAAATAAAAATTATATTAAACAAAAATATATGAGCATGGCATTTCTGCTTAGGCCACGTTATGAGCTCATTGGGAAAATGCATATTGGGATTTTTATTTTTATGTTTAAAGTTTTTTTTTTGAATATCCAAAATGTTAATGACTAAATCTGTTTTTGTTTCAGGTCAAAATCTTTATTAAGAGCTGAGAGACTGAAAAAAACTCATTCCTTGCTATAGTAATTTTCTCCCCTAATTCTCCACTCTTCACTCCAATCCTGCAAGTCAAGGATGATCAATAAGAAAATTTCAAGGTCATTTCTGTTACCTATCTAAGGATAAAATAATATTTTTAAAGGTTTTGAAAATGGTTCAGAAACCACCTCTAGAGAAATTTTCATGACTGACCCATTAGTATTATTTAATTAAAATTTGCCAAGATGTGCAGTGTAATTAACCAATTAATGACTTTTCATTGGATTGCTGAATTTTAATGAAAAATTGGCAGAGTAATCGGTAATCGCCTTATCGGCCAACTATTAAATGCCGATTAATCAGTAATGGACCAATTTGCTTATATCGTGCACTCTTCACTCCAATCTAAGTCTGGACAACTTATTTTTTTGGTTCCCGCATAAAATTTCAAAATCAGTTTAACACGGCTTAACTGTGGTTGAACCAGGATCATGTTTACATGGACACTGAATAAGGATCAACAAATATCAAGACTAGTGGCTCATCCACAGCTCGACGCAGATGAAAATGGTACTGTCCAGTCCCAACTGCATCTCAAGCACAGATAAAGTGTCCCAGTGAATGGGTATTAATTGTGTCTAGAAGAATAATAAATGTGCATGCACTCTTTGGTTGGTCTTTTACATATGCATTATTATCAAGGGCCCCACATGGGAAAGGAGTTTTATGGAGATGTAGTCCTAGGGAGAGGGCTCCATGTATGAAGAAACTTCATAGTAAACTATATAGTTATTACCAGGGGTGATGAGGGGGACACGTAGGCCGGGACAAGGGGCCCATCGGCCAAGCAAAGGTCAGCAAAACATCATAACAAGGGGGGTGTCAAGGAAGTTGGACATCCCCAAAATTTTTATATTAAAAAAAAAAAGCTTATCTTTCTAGAGGGAGACAAAACATCCATACAACCAAAAAAAAAAAAGTTTATCAAATCTGTCTAAAACCTCCATAGGCCTACAAAAAAAAAACTTTTAAAATCTCAAAGAACATGGAGAAGCCCATAAAAAATATGTAAGGGCCCTACTGGATTTCCAGTCCCGGGGCCCCAATTAAAATGTGTGGGCCCTGATTATTATTATCACCTTAATTGATAATTTCTTAATGTATATAATTTTGAAGTTTATAAAAATGATTATTTAGGCTATTAACATATTGAATTTGTCTAAAGATGAATATTTAAATTATTAACAGGCTATCCACATTAAGCAATAAATAAAGCATATCAAAAGCAATAATAGTAGAAAAAAATATTTAACCGTTACAGATGTAAAAAAAGAATAAGCAAATATTTAAATTAAAGTCGTACTTTCCTACTCAATTTCAAGTTTTAACAATACCCACTGCCGAGTAGTTGCAATGCAAAATGGTACAACTGTTATACCAAAACAATCGATGAATCATGGGCAAAATTAATATCAATCAATTTTTATTTCTCAAGGCAAAACATAGCATGACAACATAACGTTTTATTAAAAACAATCAATCAATCGTACACTTCACGTTTGACAATTTCATGTATTCATTTATATGTTAATATATTGTATTTAAATTATATAAAACTCATATTGTCGTCCACAAGAAAATAATCCTTCAAATAAGTAACCAAATAATTAATACATAACATCCATTACTGTATTTTAAATACTGTCACACTTTACTAGATTAAAAATAAATATTGAATAGGGAGCAATAAAATACACTGATAGGTTTTCCACTTGCCTTATGGCCAAAAAAAAAAGATTTTTTTTTTGTCTTTTCATGAGAATGTTAAGCCAACAGCCTAAGGATCTTGATTTATTTACAATATTTTTCATTTGTCTTAACCCTCCATTAGCTATGTAATAAACTTTCTGAAAATAATCTACACAAAATTTCAATTTTAATATTTTAAAAATTTCCAGTACTGTATATAGGCCTACTGTAAATTCTTTTTTTTTTTTAAATAATCTTTGGATTACAAATAGAATTCGGTATTCTTTTAGTAACAACTTACAAAAGGTCTGACCTAGAAATACTATACTGGTATTTAGTGATGTGAACTTGACAGCTGTAGTTGGTCCACAAAGAACTGAGACACTGATTAATTTATTAGGCCACAACTGTTTGGATAACATCACCCAATAGACTTTAAAGTCCTCATAATTTTCATAAATTTAAATAGTTTAACTTTATCTAGAATAGTTAATATTTTTAAAAAAAAAGAAAAAGGAGGTAATATATTCCAGAGCTTCTTAAACCTGTCCTCAATTACCCCAGTCTGTTTATTAATCTTTATTTATTATATAGCAGTGAGCTGAAACATGGGAAATTTAAATTATATTATTAAAAAATTTAAAGTTTAAGAATTTTATTTTTTACATAATATTTTTTATGTTCTTTTAGGCTATATAAATCAAGTCTTAAATTTTAAGAATAAAATAAAATGAGTTTTGGGATAAAGATAAATTTACAATGAAGATCAAAATAAAACATCCGCCTCTCCCCTCCCCCACACCAAGCAATTTATTAAGCCTTTGTTGTATAGGAAGATTTGAGTAAGACATTCTGCCTTAGATTGTTACAACAGACTGTCTAAGTCACTAAAAATAGAATTAGTTCCAAATGACATACGGTATAATGGTATATGAGACGACAAACTTACTGTCACCGACAGATTGAAATGTACAGTATATAATACTGTATACAATATATAATGTAGGCTATATGTAAAGTATTACTGTACATATACCTGTATACATATTGTAATAAGCTGTCCGCCCGTTACCATAATCCTCGACGTCCACAGGGAATAGTATGGTACATGGAATGACTGATGAAAAAAAGAAAATGAGAACCCAATATTGGAAATAAATATTTTTTTTAATATGATGGTAAATTCACAAACGTAATAAACATCTTGAACAACAAATTAAGGTTAGACGAAAACCTGTCTTGCCTTAATACAATAAGGTTCATTCAACATTGCACAAAGACATTCCGCTGTTAGCATTATACATAAAGATTCTGCTGAAAACATATCCAATAACAAGCTGTAGCATTATTACAATTAACTTATGTTTCATAATAAGAGGGTCATGCCGGTAGGATTTGCCTATCGTCCGGTCATGACGAAATTTGTGAGGTCCGCTGCATTAAAATTATATCAGGCGGCCCCGACTTGAAATGGCATCTAAACCCGTTGACGAATGTGATGGTTAATTTTGTATACGGAAGATGAGATGACAAATGAAGTTGGGGTTAGAAAGACAAAGAATAAAAATGGCGCCTCCCTTTTAAAAACTTTTCAGGATGAAGTATCAAACAAATCAGCTGATATAGTATTCGGCACTAATTACAATAATTATAATAAACTGCACAGATAAAAATAATTCAGACGTTTAATAATAGCAAGCACATGACTAACTCTGAACTCTAAAAATAAAATAACACCAATAAATAAAGAATTCTAAACCTTTTTATTAATAAATGATTAGATATTTACAAACACTAAAATGTGTTTGTTATAAAATACACTGATTTGATTGACACGTTTTTGGAATAACATAATTTAAGAATTGCAACCACTTCTCAAATTACATGGTTCAATTCCATTATTCTGGTCCATTGCCATAGGCAGCCTCTTAATAGAATGATCTTCTTCTACTGATTATAATTATGTAAAGGATGGAATATGTAGGATAAATTATATAATGTCATGAACTGTATATAGACTTTTATAAAGGAATGCCTTATGCACGTGTCTGCCTAAGAAGGACTATTCAAATGGCTAAAGATTTAAGAGAAGCTGAGGAAACCTGTCTCTATAATCGCCAAGGCAGCTGCCATCTGTTACATCTCCTAAGGCTATAAAATTCAAATATAAGTAGGCCTATCCCTACTTTATTGATGCTTAGAATTATACATCTTATTTAAAGTATAGCCTACTATGCAGATAGGCCTAATACGCTTAGACATCATTCTCCACCATTTTACTCTTTTATCATTTGTGCATATTGAATGACAGCTTTATGTGTTTAGTTGTCCAACTGAAGCCTCTTCCAAGAACGTAGACCTACCGCTTTCCTACTATTGTAATAGGGTTAAAAGGGTTACAGGGTCTAAAAGGGTTAAAGAGAAATTATTTAGAACAGAAGAAAGGAAGTTGGAGTGTAGTCTAGGTGACTGAAATAAAAGAGTCCAATAAAATGATTTATGGAATCCAGAAAATTATAACTATAAAAATAAAAGAAACTGGCATTATCTTATAAACTATTTCAAGACAGCCTAGAAACTTTCCCTCCTATGTACTTATAAATAACAGATGGATAAAGGTTATCCATTAGAAAACCCAGGCAGCACCTCCTCCTAAGCATGCTCAAGAGAAAATATATATTCTTTAGAATGATATAATTTGCAATGTTGTAGGCTACTTAAACACACAATAATGTAAGAATGCCAAATCGTCCGAACACCAAAGTTATAGAATGTCTATAGGCTAAACCTCCATATGAAAGCTCGACAACCAAACACGGGTTTCACCCACAATGGAGAAACAAGTAGCTTCCCTTAGGAAAGTGATGTAATAAAGTATCTGAATTAGGCTTTCAGATGCTGAATGCTTGTACTTGTTGCCAACCTGTTTTCCTTCATTGCAGACAAAAGCTGATTGCCTACAGTAACCAAGCTGCCTTATGACAAATTTTAGCTAAGCCCAACATCGGAACAAGCCAGGGATTGTCCACTACTACAATGAGCTCATGGAACGACATAGGCTTATTCTACAGTAAAACCTGTTTAGTGACACAATCATTTTCTTAACATAATGCATTATGAACGTCCAGGAACTTTATAGTGTTATAATCTACTTCTATAACTTTGCATGTGCACTTGTCATTGCTAACTAAAATATTTATAACTATTGTTTTATAATTATTATTTTTATTCTATAATTATATGACTCTTCCTTTGTATTAAAGATCATCATCCCTAACACTCCAACTTCCATCCTCCCCATATCATAAGCGCCCAGGACCCCACAAAAGGTACTATCACACTATTTACTGTAAACATTGAGAGGACAAGAGGGTGAAAATTTTCAAGCATTTTGACAATTGCATTTGGAGCTTTGCACCAGGGGGAGTTTAAAATTGCAAGATTTTGACACTTTCTCAAATGCGTCTTTCACTGCGAGGGCTGCCTGGAAACTTGGATTGGCTTTTTTTTTTTATAAAAGCAGAAAGTAGCCTATTATGGAGAAATTAAAACAGTGACATAGATAAGACTGTTGTAGTCAACTCATTCAATTCTTACTGACATATAGATTTATTATTTGTTTCATTCAACAATGAGTTGAGCAGGATAAGAAGAGGGGAGGTGTAACACTAGTGTAACTTCATCAACATTTTTACACTATTCTATTCCCCCCCCCCGCTTTCAAATCAATGTACACAAAAGTACAGTAGTTAATCATTATGGAGGTTATTATTAATATCCATGTTAGTATAATACACTATTATAAATTTTTATATTCTTCATTTCAATTAAAAGTGAAATAAAATCCAGTTTTATCTAATGAGTAAGATCGTCTGAAAAGTAAGGAATGAAATTATCAACAGCCCAATACAAATACACTCATTATAAAATATTTTGGCCATTTTTTTTCCTCTTTCAAATGCAATAGTTATATAATCCATGAAAATCCATTTGGTATTATTTATTTCCAAGGTCTTCAAAAGCATTTTAAAAGGTTTTATATGAATGTACTTCAGCTATTATATAAAACCACACAAATGTAAATTAACTAAATGTAGACTAAAAGGAGTTATTTTATTTGTTAAAAAGTAATAAAGTCATTGGCCTACATGTTTTAAAATGAACAATAAAAAAAAGTAGGCTATTCGTAACTGGTAAACAATAACTATCATTGATGTTGGAAAATAACAAACTACAAAGGGATACTAGATACCTTTCTAAACATATTTTCAGTTCAAATTTTTTAACATTATAAAAATAAAAAAACACAAAATTTAAACATTCTGGGAGACCACTTCTCAAAGTGAAGAATGGTTATTTTGAAAAAAAAAAAAGTGTTAAGTATCACCAAAATATATCCTTCAGAATGGGTTATTTTATGAAGGAAAAAAAATTGGTACATTTTTAAATCTTTAATAAGTGCATTATATGTCCACAGGTCAAAATTTGAAAGTCATACGGACATGAACCATTTCTGACGAGCGACGTGACCATAAATGGCATAGCCAAGCGATCGTAATTATTACTCCCCTCTTTATCACTATAATGACTACAAATTTCAATCAAATTTATAATTTAAACAGCGATAATGACAACTTATTGGAAAGCTTATTGGAAAGTTGAACCATATATTTTCAAGCCTCTTGTAAAAGATCATCCAAACTTCACAGAAACTCAAAATTCAAATGAAAGTAGGCCTAGTGTATTAAATTTGGTAGTCCCAAGCGGAACTGATGACCATCAAGGCCACACGGAAAAAAAAAATCATCTGGTTCGGGTATCAAAATTTATTAATTTGGCCCTCTCGGGTTTTTTTTATTTATTATTTTAGCCTATAGCGGAACAGTTGGATTTTTTTTTACACAACAAAAGTACCAGTAAGCTGTAAACACCTTAACAATAGAGCGTATACAGTATAGATCAAAATATTCTTCAACAATTTTTTGGCTTCAAGAGCTGGAGTAGTAGGCTATATTAGATATTAGATAAAGTTCTGCATATTGAATTTTATGAACTGTAAATAGATCACAAATAAAAAAAGTTTTGAATTTATTTGTAATCCGTTTAGGCTGTGGTAGTTTTGTCAAGCTTTACGCTACTATGAGGTTGATAACAGCGAAAAGAAAAAAAGTCTTTCTTTATTTTTGGACAGTTTAAAAATTTGTCCATAAAGATTCACAGTTATAAAATTAAGATGCACATGTTAAGATCTCACTTTATCAGAGACAAATCTGGTAAAGTTCTGACATCGTTTAGGCTACAATCATAATTTAAAAAAAAAAAAAAAATTTACGGTGGAATGAGTATGACTTTGGTACCTAAATGTGACAGCAAGAATTAACAAAAGAAAACAGGCATTTTATTCAGAGTGATCCAAGGTTATTAACAGAAGCTGCTACAACAATTTTCTGGTCTGATCTGGAGTTAATTTGATGTTATAATAAAGTTTATTATTACATAATTAAATTTCTGCATATTAAATTTTAAGTTAATCTGATCAAAAATAAATGAATTTATTTATAATCTTGTGTAATGAAATATTTTAGCACATTGTGAATACTCGCTCTGGAAGTGACGATCAAAAATTTATTTAAATACCATATCCTATATCCTAATTAGAATAGATCGTGTTCCGAAGTGAATGAGAGAGAGAGAGAAAGCCCGTGTAATGGGCTTATTTCGCTAAATTCATAACTGTTGATTGACTTAAATCAATCATTCCCAAACTTGATACTTTTCTATAATTCTATATATAGCCTACTAATTGGAATAGCGTGTTGTGAAGCCAGTAACAGCGCCATCGAACAGGCTTATTCAAAACTTTTTTATTCTTCTTTTAGATCACTGTGATATAAAAACAAACAAAAAAAAGGTTGGATGCCCGTATAACGGGTTTAAAAGATCGGTGCGGGAACTTTTTTTAGAAACTTTAAGTGGTGTTTTCTCTTACATAAAAAAGGCTTAAACAAAAAAAATGATTGATGCCCTTGTAATAGTCTTATTTGTTTAAGCCCTAGGCTATTTATGTAACAGAAAACACCACTTAAAGTTCCTAAAAATAGTTCCAGCGTGATCTTTTAAGCCCGTAAAAAAAAAAAAGTTTTGAATAAGCCCGTTAGATGGCGCTGTTACCGGCTTCGGAACACGATCATATTCCAATTAAAATATAAGATAGGCTATTTATTTGCTACTAGAACTTTATCAAATTTGATCCGATTTGTTTATAAACTTATTTGCAGCTTAATTTCATCTCTGTGTACACAAACTTTAAATTATTCAAAATTCAATATTTTTTTGTTTCTATGTTGTTGTTTTTTTTGTACAGTATCGAGAATGCTAGACGCCATTTTGTAAACAAAAGCACATGAAAAATTTTATTGCAAATAAATTTATAACTTATTTATTTGTGACCGGATATACATTAAATTTTATATGAAGGACTGTATTTGCCTAATAAATTTTGTTATGCATTCAAATTTTAAACAACAAATCAAACCAAAAGATTGTTTTAGCAAATTTTGTTCTGTACTGTAGGCTATATGCTTTATGGTTGATTAGCAGCTAGGCTAATTTATGGGGCTATATCTTTTATTTTGGAAAAGTGTTGTATCTAATATCATTTGATTTCATCTGGTACTGATTATAACCATATACTGCACAGTTCTTCAGCAATTTTATTGTAAAAAAAATAGTTTTAAAGATAATTATTTTTAAAGATAATAAATGGAGACTAGCTCTAAGGGGAATATAGAAGATTTGCCTTCAACAATCGCACAGGTTCGTCACAGTGGGACGTGACATCAGATCACTTTAAAAGTAGGTTGTTTTTATATAGCCTATTATTAATTGTAAATTAACTGGAAAAAAAATAGATATAATTTTTTAATACAAATAGCCTAATAAAAGAATTAACAAAATATTTTTTTAGGCGATACTTAAATTTTAATTAGGCTAAATAAATAATAGGCTAAATCCTAAATAAGAATTTGTCAGGATTACTAAACAGCAATTTATGGGCTGCATACAGTAAACCTATGTTGTAGCCTAGCCTACTTAATGCAAAATTTAAAAAAAAAAAATCCCTATTTAATAATAGGCTAATAATAATAATTATAATAATAATAAAGATTATGACATTAATATATTCATCATCAATAAAAAAAAAGCGTTAATCTTTCTTTTGTAATTCAAAATGTTACGAGTGCATAGGTAGGCCTATATTAAATGTTTCACAACAGACTCCGATCATCAGGGCACACTATGAATACAAGAAAAATAGGTCGTTAAACAGAGCAGTGGAGCACACTAAGACTTCTTGGACTAAGCATCGAGATAATTATGGAGAAATACCAATAATTATCAAAATCAATAAGGTGGCCAATTACAGCATTGAAAATCTGATTGACATTAAATATGTAAATTCTACACCTTTAAATTTAGAAGTTCAAATTCATCTGCAAGAGAATAGGAAATAGTTGGGATTTTTATTTCTTTTTTTTTTATCCCGTTGCATCTTTTTCCAGTGATATTTTAATAACACCACCACAAGGCTATGCACCAATAAACAAAATTAGCCTAAATATTTTTTTTTTTAAAAAGAGAGTTGCAGTAGGTATAGCCTTTCATAGTATGCAGTCAAAGGGCGCTGCAACAAATAATACACAACCCCAATTTCTCAGCCAAAGTGCACCATCATCAAACAAATGCATCATCATCAAATTTAATCACTCTGAAAGAAATCCAAGATGTGCCATACAATAGCGCCCTCCTAATTTTTACCTCATCTAAGTTTCAGGAGAATGTTAACATGTAACCTAAATAAGTGTGCCAGTTTGAAAAAACAGACTATTAAAGAACTCTGATACTCGCCAAATATGTGCACCTGGGAAGTTTTGCAATGCATTGTGGTAAATCTAAGGTTCACTAACACGATGACTAAGCACGCCAACCACTTTCCCTCCAAACAAATGATAAGAGCGTATCCGTACTTGATCGGCATTCTACGGTATACTACTAACTAAAAAGCCAGTCATAAATGATGCTGTAAGTTTTATTTTTCCCAGCATTGAAAACTAACAGAGTCGAGGTTTTAATTGTTGATCAAACTTCAACAAGCATTATTTAAGTGCTATACATGTACAGACAGAAAGGCCAGAGTTTTTAATTATACCATAGATATTTTATTATTAGGCTAAACAGTAAGCCCTATGCTATTTTATATTTTTTATAGTTATTTTTATATACTGTATTACTTTATATAGCCTATAGTAAGGTAGCTGCCTACATAAAGTGAGCGAAAAATTTTAGCTACCGATTTCATTTGGCACGTTTAGCATTCAGCTCACATTCGTTTAAAAATTTAAATTTGGATAAAATTTATTTTCGAAAATATTTCTTAACCCTTTCCAGGAACTCCACTGAATTCAGAGGATTTGGTTTCTACAGCTCCACAATAAAAATGAAAAATCGATTTTTTTTAAAAAAAAATTAAGATTAGTATTCTTTTAATTTATTTTTTTTTAAAAAATCTCTTGGGATAATTAAAAAGACAAATATATTTTGAGTCTTTGAAACGAAAAAAAAATAGTAATTGAAGCATATTTGAATATAATAATAATTATTGATTATGAAATACAAGGAAATGAAAATGGCGATTCAGAATCGACTTTGGAGTGCAACTACTAAATTGAAAATGGCGATTGAGAATCGCCATTNGAGTGGAAAGGGTTAATGCTAAATTATAGGCTACTGTTTCAATACTTTAATAATTAATCTATTTTGATGTCTTTCTAATGAAATTTTCTCTTCTTATAAACTATTAAAAGTTTTAATAATAATAATAAAATGTACAGTTTTGTACTTGAATAACAAATTCCCTGTTCCAGCTCCCTTATTTAAAAAAAATAAAATGAAACGCTAAATTTAATTTCTATGTTTATTTTAAGGATAATTAGTTACACTTACAGTAGGCTACATATTGCACTGTAGTTATATTTTAAAAGTTATATTGTTACTAGTAACCTACTATTTTTATTATTAAAGCAAGTTATAATTAGGCCTAGTGGTATTATTATGTTTGTTTTTTTTTTAATTATATTACTCTGAATCTATTTATTGATTATTTTTATTATTATTATCATTACCACATTTTGCAATCTGTTAAAAACAATAAAACTAATGACTTGAAACTATTATTAAAAACAATTCCTATGTGGAGATATTTCAAATGAATATTAGTCTAACTTATAAATATATTATAACAACCACAAAAATCTTTCTCAGAAAAGAAGCTTAAGTTATAAATCTTTTCATTGGCAGAGGAATAGATTATGATTTCTATCATGGTTTGAAAACAGAGGGGACACATCATTTTTCAATTCTAGGTTAATTTCATTACCAATCATTGTTGTTTCTCATTAAACAAATTAGGATTGATTGGTTGTTTGAGAGTGCACGTTTTATGGTTCAGAAATGATGCATTCAAAATCACCCAAAATCAAAATGAACATTATTTCTCAATTAGGACAGTAGGATAATTTTATTAATTGCTACAACTACAAGTATTCTTGTTTCTCATTTTAAACAAATGAAAATTGATTGGTTGGTTGAAAATACCACATTTCTTCTAAATTTACTCAATGATATTTATGATGAGTAGCCTAGGCAAATTTCTAAAAATGAAATCATTCTTTTTCCTGGCAGGAATATTTTCAAACTGCAAATTAATATAATAGAATTCCATTATCTGTTTTTAGTTTATTCACTTTAGTTTAGTTTATTTAAAATTGTTGGGATCTTTACCCAAACATGCTTCTCTAAGTAACTGAAACAACAAAATATTTAATTTTTCCAATTTATAGCAGATCTACAATTTTTATTTTGGAAGTCTGAATTTGTAAAAATTTTAAATCGCTAATGTTCATAGAGAGCCCACATCAGAAGTGAAAGTCTAGCATACTACTTCTTGGATCTTTTTATTTTAAAAATCGTAATAATATAATGATGGCTTAATAAATTGAAGTTCAAATCAGCAGAAAAATGGAAATTATAGTGTATTGGTTCTTGTGAAGCCAGCAAAAACAAGTCTATGAATCTAAAAACTTTATGAGGTCAGCAAGACGTTAGAAGTTTTGGCCTTTGTGTTTCTTTCTCAATTTCCAAAATAGCATCAAATAGAAGGACTTGATACAGTACTTCCCTGAATTTTTGGTAGGATCATACCTAGAAGTCATTCTCCCACAAACTTAATAGCACTATACAAATAATTTTGGTTACCGGTACCTTCATGATTCATCTTGATTGACTAATTCGACTTGATGTTGTTTGTAAACAGAGATAGTTGTTGCCAGTATGGTATCCAAAATAAGAGTGCACTATCACCAATAAAGAATAGAAAGTTAAGAAAAAAAATTCAAAGCAATGGCAGCACACATTCAGTGACACCCAAATTATATAGGTCTAGCAAATTTTTCANTGCAATGGAATGGATAGTTCTGTGTGGTGCCAATTTAATTTTATGAGTTCATAAATTAAGTGAATATTTATGGTTGTCAGATAAGGGTTAAGTGCCCTAGCCAAAATAAGGTAGGCCTAAAAGTCCTAAAGACGTACCATGGAAATAATCCTGATGAGTAGGCTATATTATAAAGCCTACCAAGCCAATAAGCTAATGTCAAAAAACTAGTTCAAAGACCGTCAAAATTATGAAAAAAATAAGAGTAAGATCATGTTGTATTTATAAAGGGCATCATTTATCCATGTGTATTTATAAAGGGCATCAATTATCCATGTGTATTTATACAGGGCATCATTTATCCATGTGTA
>PXIH01S0001600.1:26124-40291 GCA_003024985.2 Euperipatoides rowelli
TTTTTTTTGTTTTTTTTTTGTATTACCGTATATAACTCAAAGTGTATATTCTGTGATTTGTATAATTAGCCTATAGACTTATGTATTATATACAGTGTGTAGATTGTTATATTAGAAATTAATACTGTATAATCCCACTTGGGATTAAACTTTTAAACATAAATAAATAAATAAGATTTATTACCATATCACATGTTGTTGCATCATTAGTAATTTGGTTACCAAAAACTTGGGTCATGTGGCTCAGATTCCCAATATTAGTGGAACAAAATCATATCCGGACTAAGACATATGCAAAGACCACAGTCAAGTCATCTATGAACTTGAATCTGTTAGTAATATTAAAAATATTTCTGCCTTTCCCACCCAATCCCTATTATCAATTAGATGATACTAGATGTTATTCAGACATTCAGGATATACTGTATGTGAGACCAGTACTACTGCTTTACATTAATACAATAATTTGACTACAATTATGCAAAGCTTTTATTTACATGTTTATAATGATTGGATTTTAGTAGATTTGTGTTAGTTTATGTCTATAATGATTGGATTTTAGCAGATCTGTGTATATGTTACCTTTATATTTTTATCTATTCTGTTTTAACCAGGAAGAATATAATTTAGAAGCTATCAACTGGCAACATATTGAATTTGTTGATAATCAAGATGCTTTGGATTTGATTGCAATTAAATCACTCAATATCCTGGCCTTGATTGATGAAGAAAGCAAGTTTCCTAAGGTGAAACGAATTTTAAAACCTTTACTTTAAAATTTAAAAAACCTGCCCCATTCTCACAAAAATGAATATTGAGTTTTATTTTGTTTTTAGGGCACTGATCAAACAATGCTAAATAAACTTCATAGAGAACATGGCAGTAACCGTAACTATTTAAAACCAAAGTCTGACATCAACCGCTCATTTGGTCTCAATCATTTTGCAGGAGTGGTATTTTATGATACAAAAGGTAAAATCAAATTTTTTTGTTCATTTTAAATTTGAAATATCAATTACGTAATTGATAGAGCTAATATGTATTTGTAAATATACCTGTATGTTGATAAACTTTAGTAGTGTTGTGATAGGTAGGGTAAGACCTTTTCGTGAAAATACTTAGTGTACTTAACTTATTTACACTCGAATTTAAAAATATATACAGTATATATTCTGAAAGTTTAATTAGTATTTTCTAATATTGGCTGTTTCTATTTTTAAATCATTTTATTCATTTCCTATCAAGCTCATATGCTATGTCATCCTTGATTTAATCTTACTTCATTAGGCTTCTTGGAGAAGAACCGAGACACGTTCAGTGCTGATCTGGTCCAATTGATCCAGACATCCAAAAACAAGTTCTTGACTAACTTGTTCATGAGCGAGTTTACTATGGTGAGTTTAAAATTAAAGTTTTTTTTTTTTTAGAAATAAAATTATTCAACATTTTAATATAAAAAATGTTATTGCTAAAGTTTAATTGTCTAAGAAGTTTCCATTCAGTTTTTGTAAAATGTTGGATTGTTTGCAAAATTTGTAATAAATTTGTTTACTTAGAAATTGACTTTACTTTGAAATAATGTTTTGATGTCGCAAATTTATTTTATTTGTTATAAGGGGAACTACTATATTTTATATGGCCGCTTAAATTCAGATTGAACAACCTAATTACAAGTACTGGGTAGCAATTGACAACCTTACTGGGTTAATAGGAATAATTCGTAAAAAATTATCACTAATAAAATAATATTGATAATTACCGAACTTCAATAACTGTTTATCTCTTGAAGAAACTATAAACCTAAACTTTATCATTAACAGATTATAAACCTATTCAAAGCCTTATTACCAAGAATGGGTCATACATACAGTATNTACAAAATATACTGTATATCAAAAGACAAATGGTTCACTAAGGGCCTTTTGAGTGATGAACACATCCAGAAGACCAGTATCTGAGCATAAAATAAATCATCTTGGTTTTGGTGGCCAATAGTTTATTTCCAAAATGGCTTAGTCCTATATTTTTTATTTGGAGTGTTGGATAAATTAGCTTACCTCAATGGAATATTAGGGCCCTCATCCAAAGCCACACTTTTCANCATTTATTTTCATCGGCAACACATCTTTTTTATATAAATAAACAATCTAATCTTGAAATTAGTCTAGATTTAAAAACATCTAATAATAATCTATCGTTAGTACAATCTGGCAATTATTTAAATGATGCCAGGGTCTTCTTTTTATAGACCCAGAAGACCAGTATCTGAGCATAAAATAAATCATCTTGGTTTTGGTGGCCAATAGTTTATTTCCAAAATGGCTTAGTCCTATATTTTTTATTTGGAGTGTTGGATAAATTAGCTTACCTCAATGGAATATTAGGGCCCTCATCCAAAGCCACACTTTTCAGGAGAGTAGCCTATTTTTTTATCATTCATAACATTGCAAGCATAGGCCTTCTCATACAGCAATTATTCTGGCTGAAACACATTTTCATTCAGCCTAATGAAAAGTAACTTTCTTATTGTCTATTTTTGTGAAAACTATAGATTCTAGAAAAATAAATTATTCCATTAACTTTTAATGTTGTATATTCTTTATTTTTATTACTTCATTGAGAAATGGTGTGAGTATTGTGTGTATAATGTAGACCTCTCTATATACTGTAGGTATACAGTAATTTGTAATATAGTAGTTGAAATGTTAACTTCTGCAAGGAATCTTGCTTGGTATGTTTGAGAGACTAGAGAGAGAACATATGATAGTAGTATAGGTAACTAAGTGTTTAAGTTGTGACTCACCACTGAATGTACAATACAAGTTATCTAATAAAGTATTTGCAACTGTGTTAAAGTAATCTGCTGGTTTTGAGGAAACCTTCAAAATGGATACATAAAGGAAGAAACCCTTTTTCGTTTTTTATATACAGTAGATGCACCATATATTCATATTGTAGAAAAAATATATTCAAACAAATGGTGTTTCATTCCTTGCAGACAGGAATGATAAAAACATAACAGGTGCTCTCCTTATTACAATAGCATATCTTTCATTAAAAATATAATGTATATTTTGATGTGCAAAGCCATACAAGTATGCTAAATTGTTCTAGACCAGGGATGGCCAACCTGTTACTTATGGTGATAGACTTTTTTAAATTGAAAGTTGTCACAAGTTACCATGAAAAAAAAACGTCATTGAATTGATAACTTTTTTTGTATTTTAAGCAATATTATGGTTTTCTTTTTTGTTTAGACTATTTCAGAAATATGAACTTTTTTTTTTTTATCCAATTCACAGGTTTTCAAATACCGGTAACTAACATTGAGATGTAAACATGATGTATTATACAATATTGCTTTTGTTTCCTTTTACTAAAAATCAATAATGTAATAGTTTAATAATTTCAGCATAAGTGAAACTCTGAGATTTTGTTAGCGTCCAAGCTAGTTTGTTTTTCTATATTTGGTCCAATTGTATTTAAAGATAAACTAGTGAATATGCCCGTTACCAGTGTTGGGATAGTTCCAGTAAAAAAGGAACTAGTTCCTGTTCTTAGTTCCTGTTTTGAAAAAGGAACTAGTTCCAGTTCCAAGTTCCTTTTTCGTTCCTTTACCAGATCAAAAATATTGACAAAAAAAAAAAATTGCATATTTTATTATATTAGTGCATAGCTCGGCCTAGAAGTGTTTATTGTCCGCAAAATTACTAAAAGTGGGCAGAATGGGCATGCTCCCAGTGGCCCCAATTTTAAGGAGCCCCCATCCATAATTATTTTTTTTGATATGGTATGCACAGACTTTTTGTAAGTTTTATCTATGTTAATAAACATTAGGTAGTGGCCCCCCCAATTTTTATGGGCTCTATCCATAAAAAAAAAAAAAAAAATATTGATATGGTATACATAGACCTAAGTTTTATCCATGTTAACAACATTAGTCAGTAGCTCCAATTTTAGGCACTCCACTTCTAAATAAAAAAAATAATATTGGTATGGTATATCCATAGTTATTGCCTCCCCCCCCCATTTTGAGGAGCCCCACCACTAAATAAAATAAAACACATATTTACCTTTTTTTTATGTTTTTGGTAGGGTATATACAGACCTATAAAGGTTTTATCTATGTTAATAAACAGTCAGTTTTTAAACAGCAATATTAACTTTTTGCATTACAATGTATAGGCCCATTTTAGTAATTAGAGAGATCTAGCCTAATAACTATTTCTTTTACAGTTAACCATTCCTCAAAACATCATTATAATGATGAAACAAGCCTACATTTATACAATTTTTTAGAAGGTGGGCTTTCCCCAAAACCAGTAGCACCTTCGGCTTGTTGTACTGAAATTTACTTAATAAATTGAAAATTCTTTATTAGCTGGAATCATCCTATACAAATTACAATAAGAAAAAAGTGTTTCTTGGAAATAGTGCAAAAAAAATTTCTAATGCTGGACAAAGTAGTCAATTTCCGGAGCAATTTAGTCACAGCAACTGACTATTGCTTCTAGCAGTAACAAAAAATAATTTGCATTTAACAGTCTCCAATTTAATTTAAATAAAAAATCCTCCAGGGCTTTGCCCTTGGATCTGACTTGGGATATACCTATTTCTGGACTAGGAGGCCCCATTTTTTTTTGTGCCCAGGGCCCCCAAAAATCTAAATTTTCTCCTGTGTATATTTATATACAATATACAGTATGAGTGTGTATATATACATTATATACAGTAGTACAGTATATACTGTATATGTGTAGCCTATATATTGTATACACTAATATATTTTAATATTTAAGCTTCATTTATTTTCATCGGCAACACATCTTTTTTATATAAATAAACAATCTAATCTTGAAATTAGTCTAGATTTAAAAACATCTNTTTTTAAAAATGAACGCGTTCCTGGCTCGTTCCTTGAAAAAGGAATGAATCCAAGGAACGCGTTCCTTTGGATTTCGTTCCTACTCAACACTGCCCGTTACACGGGCATCAAACATTTTTTTTGTTTGAACTTATTACAAGGGGATCAAACATTTATTTTTTATCTAAGAGAAAACACCACTTAATAAAGTTTCTAAAATGATTGAGAATCATTATTCTTATGTGAGAGACAGAGCAGGTAGATGGTGCTGTTACTGGCTTCAGAATACAGCTTCGACACACGCTCTTCCCAATTAATATATAGGATAGTTAAAGATAAATAGTTAAAAAACAGAACTCAGCATACTAAAGGCATGTTCGTCATTAGATTTTTTCAGTGCGTTTCATTTATTTGGTTTGTACCAGGTCACGTGAACATTTAATTTTATAGACGAACGATCTTTCTGAGTTAGTAAAGTACTCGATCATAATAAAATAGTTTAGTATGATTTTATGTAACAATAATTCCAATGCAATTGAAATGAAATTCTAACTTATTAATAAAATAATATTTAAAAAAAAGTTTGTATCGAAGACTATTTTACAAAGACTAGCATTTTCAAATTACTGCATTAATCCTTTCAGGTAAAGACTTGTGCAGCCTTACTTAAGGGGATATTTAAAATCAATGTATTTCCCCCCAAAAGAAATGAATGTAAAATTCATGACTAGAATTGCAGGTGATTAAAACGAAAAATTATTGCTACACCATCATCTAAGATATTGTAATCACTCAGTTTTACATAACAATTTCAATCTCTTTAATAAATCCAAGTTGAAACAATGATAACTTTTTTTGTCAGCCATTATGAAAACCAAACCTCACAAAGTAGCCAACTTCTCGAGCAGGGTTAGAAAGCTTGAAACGAAACTAATGAAATAAACTAGATTTTTTAATGGTGAATGGTCTAGTTAAATTTGTGCACTTAATAACGAACGAAAAAGTATTGAATGGTTTAAATAATTCAAAAAGTTAACTATTGAGGAACATGCCTTAAATTATGAACACATTCTTTTTGTATTCTTAGTCATTTCTAGGAGGTATCAATTATAATAAAAATAATCTGTTATAATATTTAAAATAAAAGAATAGGTAAAAACTTGCAGAACATCAAAATGCAGCCACGTGTTTATTTTTAAATGATGCCGCTTATACAAAATGCAATGCCGCCATGAACTTTTCCATTAACATTGAATAGGGTGAAATGGTACTAAGTTCAGAATGAGATAATTTACTTGTTTACTTTCATAATATAGAAACTGTCGATTTAAAATATTTCTATTAAATTCAACTTTTTCCGTGAAGAGTATTAACAAATAAACAGAGTAGAATATTTATTTATTCATATTAAATATACAGTACCGGTACTGACATTTTTTTATATTTTTTTCAATAATTAATATTTATTGTAAATTGAATAAAATTGTTATTACTCTTGTGGTCCACCAAAAATGGCTCTGCGATTGATCTGTCGGCCACCTCTGTTCTAGATTCCTAGAAAGAGGTTAGTTAATATACAGTATGTAGCACAACAAAAGTTATAAAGTGGTTGAGTTTTAAATGTTTGTAATTATTACCAATACACAACAATATTAAAATCGTTTATATATTTTTTTTAGTGAACGAATTGTCTCCAAGCAATCATCATAGTATGATTTTGGACATTCTTAAATACAGATCTTTTCTGAATGATAATAGATGAATATTCTAATTTATTTATTATTTGTTTCATTTTTTTTTTTTAATATTGTAATTTAAACTCATTGTAGACAAATTAATAAATTAATCCTCTTTTTATTTTATTCAGGGTTCTGAAACTAGAAAACGAACCCCTACACTGGCAGCTCAGTTCAAGAAGTCCCTCGATTCCTTGATGAAAACGTTAGGGTATTGTCAGCCATTTTTCATCAGATGCATCAAGCCGAATGAATTTAAGAAACCTATGGTAAGAATATTGCATAGAAATTTTTATTTAAACTAGATATTGAGTATTTTAAATAGTGAGAAATTAAAAAGTCATTCCTGGTTAAGAATTTGAATTACAAAACAAAATAAAACATTGGAAATATATTCAAGATGGGAAATTGCACTTTGTTTTGGTAATTTAGTAGGAAATAAATAATTCTAATATATATGTACAGTATTTATGATATCATACTGGTACTGTACAAATTTAGTAGATAATAGTTTCCTAACTAAGCATAGTTCATAATTAATTTCCATTCAATATACAGTAGGATATTTATGAACTTTAATTTCATTCTGAATATTTATTGAACTCTGTTGCGTGCCACAATTCATGCTTCTTTTTAATAATCTAAATCAATAAATATGTCTTAATAAACCACCTCTATTATTTTAATTCACCTGTATTACATAGTGACTTGAGAATAAAATGTAATAATCTTTTATTTGAACCCAGTTTTATAGTCATTATTTTTTAAATAGAGAAACAATGATTTATATTATGAAGAAACATCAGCTTTTCCTTTCATAACTTTAATGTTTTATCATCATAAAGTAATAACATTCTTTATAATACATGCTACAAAACCAAAAAATTATACAAGCATGAGTTGGATGGGGAGAGGGGCGTTGTCATATGCTATATAATTTTATCACCACCTTATATGCCCTTTTATGCAATTGGAATGCACATACAATATGTCCATTTAAAATGTTTACAGCGTGCATCATACAAGTTCATAAATGAGCTCAATCAGTTTTGTTTATTATCAGCATTCTACCTACTATGTTTTAACTAGTGTTAATATTTGATTGTTTGTTTGTTTTTTTTTTTTTTTTTGTCTTTTTTTTTCTGTAAATACAGTATATGACATTTGCATATGATTTATGTAATAAGACGTAAGTCTTTCCTAACTCTTCTGAGTTAGTTAAATTAAATTACTTGGATCATATAAACCAAGTTAAATTGACAACCGTTATTAATTCAATTTTATTGCTATTTTTTTTTTTTTTTGATTAAATTTTATATATTAGAATGACTCAATTATTTTGATATACTATATTTTGTAGTTAATTAGACCTTTTTTGTCTGCTTACTCTCTTCGACTAAGAACACATTTTTATTTTTCAGTGAATAAGCAAGTTTATATGCATTTACATAATTATTTGTCTCAAATATTTTATCTCGTAAATCATTCAATATTATATCCTAATAAGTTGTCAGTTATCATCACGTGTATTATTGAGTTCATAGGAATACATCCACATTAAAATTACCGTATCTAAACAGTTAATTATGTTGCACTCTTTATTTTAATTAATTTGTATTATGGTAAATTAACTAAACTAGACCCAGACTATAAACAAGTGTCCAATCATCTCATTTCATATTAGAATAAAATCACCATTGTTTGTTTGTTCTTTAGTCATTTGATCGAGAGTTATGTTGCAAGCAATTAAGATATTCTGGAATGATGGAAACTATAAGGATTCGACGAGCTGGATATCCTATCCGGCACACATTTAAAGAGTTTGTTGAGCGTTATCGTATTCTTGGAAAAAATATTGGTCCTTCCCATAGGATCAATTGTGCAGATGCAACAGTGAAAATTTGTACTGCTGTCTTGGGACGAACAGACTATCAATTTGGAAAAACTAAAGTATTCTTAAAGGTAAGAATAAATTTATGCTTTTTAATATCATTTGTCCAAAGACTTGTTACTTTGGTCATAATTACCAATATATACCGTAATACAAGCAAATGATTAAAAAAAATAGCCACTATTGAATCACTTCAAATTTCTGTCAACCAATTTCTGTATTTAATATAAATCTAACCTTTTAAGTTTTACAACTTGTAAATGTGATAATATAAAACTGTACAAAGGCAACTAGGCCTAGGAAAAAATTAAGTACATATAGTAAATGTAATATCAAATATTAGTATTAAATTTCTCTGAAAAGTTTTAAACTTGTGACTAGGAAAAAAACAAATTTAAAACAAATGGGAGGCACTTCACTCTCGTATTGTTCAAATCTTGTTCTTTAGAATGACTTTCATTATGCCTTTTATATTCTTGTATAAGTTTAACCTTTACTGTTTCAAGTGTAAGTTTTGCTTCCTTTCTAGTCTCCAAAGCGGCTATCAGAATGCTATAACTGTCAGGAAGGCTTCCAAGATAATAACTAATAATTTGTTGGATATTTCTTGCCCTAACATAGTTAAATTATCCATCAAATTTAATATTTTATCAATATGTTCCTCCACATCACCCTGTTTACTTTGTTTCATTGTGCATAATCACTTAAAAACTTATACGTTCTTATTCAAGGTAGTCTTTTCATTATAATTTTTAAGTTCTTCCCACGTTTCTTTAGCGGTATTTGCTTTTTGATGTGCGCGAGTTGGCTATCCTCGACCAGTAGGCCTATAGTTATACGTGCCTTACCATCTTTCTTTGACCAGCTTGTCATTGTAGGTTCAAGCTTTGGCTCAACCACAACATCCCATAAATCACCCCTGATCAAAAGTAATTTAACTTTATACTTCCTTAATTGATAATTTTTATTGTTGAGTTTTTCTATAAACCACTTACGCGCTTTCCGCCATGTTGACTATACGTTTTGCTTATAAAGTAAAATTCAAAGTTCCTTCTAATAAAATATTTACTCTTTTATTTCCTACTTTTCCAGCACAATCTGGGTCCATAAACAATTTGGTTATGTAAAGTATCCTGTTAACATATAGATAACCACTAAATAGTTAGTAGTTTAATACATTTATTTATCACTGTGAAACATTACAATATGCACACACTAGATAGCACAGGTCAATATAAAAAAAACTACTAGCGCCACGACGATGGTAATTCAATATTAAGATTAATATTGTTGCATTGACTTCCATTACTTTTTGTTTACTGTACATTTTTATTACCTTATTTATCAAGGTCTATAGCTTCATTTTTAAATATGTTAAGCTTGTAGTATAAATCTTGAATAAATAAACCAAACAATTGTTAGATAAGAGCACTTATTCCCATATTCCAAAAATTTTAGACAATTGAAACGTCACCATCGTTAACAGAAAAAAATGGTAATTTTTTTTTTAATAAATTTGACAGAAAAGGTATTTTCTCTCCAGCAAGATCTGTATCCGGGACCTTTGACTTACCGGGGCAATGCTCTAACCACTGAGCTACAACGTACCTAACTTCAATTTAATCTGTCAAAATCTAACATTTAAACCTGAATAGGTGCTCTTGTCTGATGAATTAGCATGAATGAGAAACAAAGTTTTGATATATAGTTGACCATTTATAACTTAAGAATTTATCTAGACACTTGCCAACGCTAGGGCCTAATGCTAGTTAAAAATAAATACCATACGATAGTATTAAAAACAATTTATTTTTACTAGTGTTATTAAAATAATCATTTGTATGAAAATAAAAATTATTATTAAATTATTATTACTACTAATATTAAAAATAATAATCATTTTTGGTTCATCAGGATGCCCAGGATTTGTTTCTGGAGCAGGAACGTGATCGTGTCCTCACCAAGAAAGCTGTTACCATTCAGAAAATTATGAGGGGTTGGCATTATCGACGAAAATTCCTGAAGAAGAAAGAAAGTGCTGTAATGATTCAGAAGATATGGAGAGGTTATGCCCAGCGGAAACGCTACAGAGCAGTAAGTTTTTGTTTTTTTTAACCTGCATGCAAATATAATTTTGTTAATAATTATTTACTTCTAAATCATGTTATAACTCTTTAATACATATTAAATTTTATTTTCGAAAATATGATTTTTTCTTTTATTGACCCTCTTCTAATTATAAATTGAAATCGGTTGATGACACACATTAGGATTGTGTTTTTTAATCTATTTTTCTAAATATGTCAGATTTATTAAACAACTTAAGTTAATATATGTTTTCTTGAGAATATTTATTATTTTTTTTTTGTGTGAAGAATATAATTAAAGATATTTATGTACCATAAAAATGTTTACATTTGTTTTTTTAGATCAAACAGGGTTACCTGCGTCTCCAAGCTCTGCTTCGTTCTCGCATCCTTTCCCATCAGTTCAAGCTTTTACGAGGTCGTGTCATGGGACTTCAGGTAATTTGTTCATGTATTTTGTTGAATTAACTAATGTACATTCTGTTATAATTAAAACATAGTTATTTAATGGAATTAAAACATAAGTTAGTTAAATGTAATTAAAGAAAAAACAGTATTTTTTAAAAAAAAAAATCTAAAAAAAAATTTAAAAAAGATTTCAAATCAATTAATAAATAATATTTTTTTTAAAAAAAAATTCTTGAAAATAGAAAAATTGTTGAAGTGTTTGTCATGGCATAAAATAAGCACATCAACACAATCATAAATATTTTAAAGGCTTACATCTATCCTCTTCAAAAAAAATATGTAAATTATTTCTTAATAATATTAAATTATTCCTATGGCTCTATAATTTGCTTCCCCTTTGCAAGCTGTGATAATTTTTTTCAACAAGTGCATATCTTTCAAAAATTGATCCAAGTAAGTGCATATCTTTCAAAAATTGACTTTGGAAGGTATTCAGAATTTTTTGTGTTTTTAAATGTTTAATGTGAAATGTAAGGTTTCTAATGAATATATAAGTTTACGTCGAATGAATGATATGTGTTGAAGTGCATTTGAGATTCATTTGATGGTACAATTAAATCAAAAATTTAACTGATATTCCTATTTTTTTTTTTTTTTTTCAAGAAAGCAAAATACGATTGCACTGATAAGGGGCCAAGCTACTTTTAGAACAGATATCCTGAAAAATATTTTTCTTTAAAGAATTTATGTTAGGACGTCGAGAATTGTGTGCAAATAATTGATGAAAGAGGAGTAATGGTCAGCAGACTTGTTGTACCAGCTTATTTTAGAAAATAATTTATTGGATAGCTTTTCCAATTAATGTTAAAGCTTACAAATAAAAATATGTGGGTGAGAATCTTTTCAATTCTATGAATTTCCTCAAGGCCTTACAACTCTGGTCTTGTATTGGATTTTGTTAAAGCTCTCTCTCAAAATCCAATACAAGACCTGGGATGAAAGCAATCTCACCCACATATTTTTATTTGTATAAATTATTTTTAAGCTTTAACATTATTAATTGAAAAAGTTATCCAAAAAATTATTTTCTAAAATAAGTTGGTGTAAGTCTGCAGTTCGCTACTCCTTTTTCATTAAAAGAATTTATGTAAATAAAACATACCATCACTTTAATCATTAAAGTGGAAATTTGCAAGTGTGAAAAATGTGTTGTTCGGCAGTTCAAGGTTTTTTTTTCTATTATCTATGTCTACTATTTAGTTGAAATTTTTTTTGAAGGTCAGTTTTTGCCTTAATCAGCTCAGAATTCTGTGACTAGAAAAATATTTGACGTAAAAAAAACTGCATTGATGATTGAAATACCATTGTTTTCTGTAACATAGTGGCTAACATTAGAATTCATTAACCTTCCGTCGAACGCAGTATGACTTTTAGAATTTTTAGATACTTAATTTAATGGCTCAAATTATTTTATTTTTTTATATTATATGATAAGGTATTTAATAACTTGATAAATGATATTTGCTAATAAACTTTTATAAGACCTGGATGTAGCACCTTTAATGGTAGCTTATTCTATACTGTATATAGTTTTATTTTGCATATATAATTATTTTTAAGTTTTAACTTATTATTTTTACCTTATCATTTGCAAGCTCTATCGAGTCAGTTATAGTATCTTTTAACATTTGCAGTGGATCCTTTGCTTTACGATTTTACTTCCTAATGCGAGGAGCTAAGCAATTTCCGAAGGCCTGAGATATTTGTTACTTTTGATAGTAACTATGAATTTTTATTTTTAATTATTTATTCAGAAGTTAAAATATTTAATTTAATGGAAAACTCATCTTTCTTTTGGATATTATTTTCTTAATGCTGTGGATTTTTTTTCCAAATCGGAACGAACTCTTCTAACTTTAAATTATGTTCAATTAATGGTGGTTTGAAGAGAGGTGTCTCATCTACAACGGATTTTAGTACTTTATCACCTGGGTTACGAACTTTCTAATCGAAACTTTAGTTTGGTGAATTGTTTTCATCCGGATTAGTTAGTTATTCTGTTCTCAAGATGTAGCGTTCTGATGATGGTGTAGTCTACTGACATTAACTTTTCTATTATATTTGTCTTTTTTTTTCAATCAATTTATAGTTTGAAAAATATGTAAATCAAGTCAATATCCTTAGGGACTATGCCTTTTTTCTTTAGTTGCTATAATAATATGGATGGAGTAACAATCAAATTATTTTTATATTATGTCTTATTANAATAATAATAAGCATATACAATATATTTTTATTTTTTTTACAAATTCCAACAAAACGACCAAAAAAAAAAGATTGAAATAAACTATTGTTTAGTACAGTAATGATAATTTTTGGCGATTATTATTTGTAGTGTATTTAAATCATAAATACTGATCATACACTTTGATATGACAAAACACTTTAATAGATTTTAGTGCAGTACAGCTATAGGTACAGCTGATTAATGTTATTACTTGCTTGATGCTCACGTGACGTAACTCACCTGAAATAACTAATTGATAAATAACTAAGACAATAGACCCCACGGCCCACACATGACATATATAACATTGTTTAATATATATAATACTTATAATATATTAAACTTAGGTAAAAGTTTAATAATGATCTATTCTTTTGTAAAAAAATAATTTTATGAAAATTCTGAAAAAAAAAAAGATATATATTTGCATAATTATAAAAGTTGTAGAGCAATGTGCGCGGTGTATCAAATTGATCAAAATTGACCTCGCTGACCTTGGGGACTTTCAGTCATAAACTTTTTTCAATTTATCGAAGGGATCGAAATATTAAACTACTGAATAGGGGTTTCTAAGCACTATAATTAAGCTGCAATTGAGAAAAAAAAATTGTTGATATCAATTTGATCAGCCACGCCCGACGACGGAAGGTTAAACTTCATTATACAGTAGATTTAAAACCTTATTTGTTTATTCATAACATATAAGATAAACAAAGATCTTTGTACATGTTAACAAGTATATTGTTAGTTTAAAGGGAAGAAAACTAAAAAATGTAGATAAAAATACAAAAAGTACTTCAAATTAAATAAAATTCCATATTCTATATCATTTTTGAAAAATAAATTTAAGTGTACGTAATTCCTTAAAACATAAATTCATTTTAAATCTAGGAC